>JAVCKZ010077386.1:0-26706 GCA_034780755.1 Lepetodrilus elevatus
CTAGAATGGCGGCCCCCCTAGAATTGGACAATTTTGTTCACTAAACATATATTTTGTATTATGGTGAAATTATGAGCCCCCTCTAATATGCACTTTGAGCCCCCCCCTAATCGGAAGTCTGGATCCACCCCTGCCACTGATGGCACACTGAAACGTCTTACTTCACAACATCTTGTAGGCTTATGCTGGGTATTTGTAGCCTACTGCCAGACATCTCTCACCTGCATCTATTTAGACCGACGTTTATTTCGTGATAACTATATATCTATCATATTCTGATCCAATCTATCCTACCTTCCCGCCTCGTGATGCATACTTGACAAACTCGTCATTTTGCACGTAATATACCTTGGCATTAATTATAACTGTCATTTGATTGAAACTCTATACCTACAGAGAATGCGTACAAACACAGGGACGCCTATCTGGCGGGAAGACAGTTGTTGTTGTTGTGAGGAAGGAATGGTCAGGAATCCACACTCGTCACGCGCAGCTTGGAGGTGCGTCATACGTTGCCAAGGAGATGTGAACACCCTCGTTGGATGTGACGTAGAGGAAAGCCTTGTACACATTAGCCCGTCCTCGTCATATAGCCACCCACAAGCAGTTTAGTTCCCACCGTATACGGAATCAGCACCAACAAGAGCTGATCGACTTGATCGGCTTACACGATACATTAAGTTTCCTTGGTTACGTGATGTCATACTTGCGGTTTAATCCTACACGCTGTGCTTCCGGCGTTCTGCACGTGTATGGTGGCATCTTCTGCTGACACCGATTTCTCGAAACAAATTTGAGCTTGAGATTTTGCTCAGCTGAGATTTCTGCCCCTGACTCAGTGGTGTAACTGAGCTGAAACTACAGCACTGAACCAATGGGAGGACTCTCAGCTGAGCAACATTTCAAGCTCAAGTTTGTTTCGAGAAACCATCCAGATACAGATGTACCTAAAGATGACCCGCTATCTGGGCGTGTCTCTGTTCTTCCAGAAGGATAAACAATTTCACAATGTATGGACAGTTGGACACCAATGCACAGCCTATTTATCCATGTTCCACTTTGGAAGCCAGCTCTACCAGACATTGAACCATGCACGCCATACCTCATGTTTGCTCTGATCATCGGCATCAAACGTTGCAGGATTACCTCCTCGGAATAGTTACACCAGCCGAAAGAGTTCCTTGCAGTCTCTCATATATCGGAAGTATTGTCGATAGCAAGCTAGTTTTCTGTGAAAGGTCATACTTTTTACAGACAGATTGTTCAGTGTCCGCATGCATGAACAACGTAATTCATGCGCACTGATAAGCTAGGTTGTTCTGAGTAGGCCTATATGGATTACATACATAAACTTTAGTCTAACCAAGAGGAACTATATGTTGTGTAGTAATATATATGCTAGACATTGGTCTTAAGGCGCAAAAAAAAAAAACGTTCCGGATTTCGTCGTAGTGGTCACATCGATACCGATATCGTTATAGTAACATATATATCTTCTATAACGATATCGGCCTCGGTGTAATTCGTTAACATCTGTACAGATATGTGAAAGCATTGAACATTGGCGAGCACTGATTGGTCAGCTAGAAAAGAATAAAATATATTATCGAGACGTTCACCAGAGAAAGAAAATCGCTCGCCGAACCATCCCCAACAAATCCCAAGGACAGAACGTCATCGTTATCTATCATTGCAATGTGACCGCGTATATCCTTTTGCGCATATATAGCGATTACAAAAATATCGTTATCGTTCCCGGTCTGATTTCAATCTAAATGATTTTTAGACAGCACAACCATTGAGATAACGTGGGCTAACGACCAGCTAAAGATGCATTAGTATCATAATGTCGCATCATATCAGTCAATTTATAATGTCCAGTCAAAATCTGTACAGGGAAGTATCTCAGATTAGATATAAATGTCGTACACTTTCATGCAAATAAAGAAACGTATTATCTAATATTTAAATTGCAACTTTACTTTACTCATGTATTCCTGAAATAGTCAGTCTCAGTGAATTCATATGCGTGGCTGTGTACTATTACTGAATTTATTAAACGAGTTGGCGAAACCGATATGAGAGGCTTTGCCGAGTAATATATGAACACGAATGTGAGATTCCATTTATCACATAACTGGAAACTAGAAAGTAATTGTAATATCGATTTTCAGTCACAAACATACAGGCACTTGTCATAGGAAGTGGGTTAAAGCACGCAGACAAAATATAGTTCCAAGTAAATATGTAGCCTAAACATTAACAATTATGATTGCATTTTTAATTGAAGAACTAATTAAACTTTATATTCGACAAATTAAGTCCCGAAGAAGCTGTAAAAGAGGTAAAAGCCCCACACACTTTGACTTCGCGTATGAATACAATTACATGTATAATCATCCATTGTGGGTAGGCCTATATAACAGTAGTGATAAATTAAATGTGGTTGACTTTGTTCTAATGAAACTATTTATATTTATATAATGGGTTTATTGCACTCCTAAACTCTATGTTGTGTAATATGTTACGTGTACATATATGGAATGACAGTTGTTACTCAAACATGTCCACAAGATTACGAAACTTTTCAAAGTAAAATTTCATGCTCCCAAAATATATTTTCACAACTCTCTTTGAGCATGAAATCTTACTCAAAATTTCGTAATATCGGGGTAACATTCGAAAATACAGGAATAGTATCTCAGCAGTAAATTTATATTCGTATGTAGTTATACAATAATTGATAGGCTACCACATCCTCGAAACAGCGGCCATTGTGACTGCACTAATTGACGGTGGTGTAGTCCTACTGACCTGTGTTTCGAGGATGAGGTTACCATAGCTACGAGAGAAATGGTACTATACCGGATGAATGGTGGATGACCGTAGGATGGCCTGGTAATATGGTAAATCATTTTTGAAAGAAGGTTAACAATATTGATATATTTAGAAATTAGATCTATAATGCAAACATTGATTAGTTTTCGAATTTATAACGACGTATAAGAATATGATATATTTGGTTAAATATAAATTTCTATATAAATACATTAAGCATCAAATTATACATACAGAAACCATAGAACACTTTCGATGACAAGTCAACAATATTATCGGGTGTTTACGGAAATCAGTCAAAACGAGCTTCATTTTAGCTCATTTCTACCAATACCATTCATATTTGAACATTTTATTTTTGCTAATAACGTTCTAAAATACGCCCCACCCTACCCCACCAACCGAATTCTTTCCATCTACATTCTTGTAAATAGCTGTTGCAACTTCAATATTCGGCAAAGTATAGGCTGGGTTTGTTTCTGAAAATGAATAACAAAGTGTAGAAAAGGAACAGTTATAGATTGATGAAGATCCCATGCATACACCGCCTCAAGATGTGATTGTACGTGAGTCTGTGCACAGGCACTTGAATCAGGTCATTATGTTTTTAAATATATATCTAAAAATGTAAAAAATAGAAAAATTAAAATCGCCATCGACGGCATATCTTTATATGCTGTCGATGGCGATTTTAATTTTTTTAATTTATTTTTATTTTTTTACATTTCTTTTTGGATAGAATATATTTTAAATAAAAGTATATTAAGAAAAGAAATATTAAAAAAATATACATATATATTTTTTTAAATAATGGCCTGATTCAAGTGCCTGTGGTTTGTGGCAGTCAGGCAAGGACGTAAGACGTCAACCAGTACACCTGTCCTTGTTATTGTCACAGTCCATGATACGCACCAGTCTACCGAGAGTGTCACACTACACACATTATAACATCAGGAATACAGGCCTGCGATATTTAAGGTATATAATCATGTACGTTGTTAACCGTATTCTTGCAAGCATAATAACACATAATTGTTTTCCCTGTTGTTTCCATCAAGAAAACAGATTAAAGGATGGTCAATATCAGTTTACTTTCTGTCACTTGAGAATATATACGTGACGTATATAAGTTCATATCAACGACGGATTAAAAATTATACCCGATATGAAGTAAAGCGACTGACGAAAACAGTATTGTATATATCAGTACAGACTTATAGTATTAAATATACCTGAACATTATGATGCCATTGTAATTCTACGTGCTATGTTCATTTGCTGACAACGGATAATATATCTACGGAATAGGACAATATCTGTATATGCATTAATAGCTAAGTTTACTGAGAACACCATGCGTGCATTAATAGCTAAGTTTACTGAGAACACCATGCGTGCGCTGAGAAGCATTGTCAGGAAGTTCTGGCAGCCATGTCACGGCGTCTTCCTGTCAGTGAATGGCAGAGTGGGGCTGGTACCGCGGGACCGATTTCATTCATGCTGGAGATCAATACTGCCGCGAGGAGGGGGAGGAGGAGGAGGAGGAGGAGGAGGTAGAGGATGCGACAGGACGCGCAGTACTGCCGCCAACAGTGTGTCGTCCAGAACTGCAACGTCAGCATCTCCAGCACTGCGCCGCTGATGCCCCACCGCGTGGGAGGACGGCTATTCTGGGCTGTAGCAGATCAGCTCGCTGTTCAACGATCTCCTCAACATAAACTGAGATATAGTTCGATGACCTCAATCTCAAACCGGTGCTGTAGTCAAACATAGCTATTGCGAATTTAATTTTGTGCTATTTGAATGTTGCGATATTGAAAAGGAACGAGGATGAGATTATATTTATAATGTAATGCCATTTAAAAGTTAATTAAGGAGAAATATATTGCATACGTCAAAGACAAGATACATTATGTATCCTTCGGAGAACAGTATTCCGGGTTATTATCTCTCTCTCTCTCTCTCTCTCTCTCTCTCTCTCTCTCTCTCTCTCTCTCTCTCTCTCTCTCTCTCTCTCTCTCTCTCGGTATATAGTGAATGTCAACGTTTCCATCGCAAGGGACACCAATGTTTAGTTTTAATGTCATGGTTTAATGTCACCCATGAAATTGTTTCAATATATATGTCAACGATATACATGTAGGCATATGCATACCGTTGCTATATGGCTGTCTAAAAGGGTTTTCGGTGTCCCGACGCCTGACACTCAAGGGTATCTTTAAACCGTATGTGGACCTACTAAGTAAAGGAACTATAGAGAATTACAGCAAAGTACACGAAGTAAAACAGTTAGTCAACGCAGTATATTGTATACGGTAAAAATAAGTATGCTAATACCACGCCATATTGACACGACGCCGTGTTCAGAAGATGTAGGTTAAATATTTTAATCAAGACACTGGTAGTCAATGTCGTCACTTCCGGTGTAGGAAAGGAGGGGGCGTAGTTTTAATCTAACTTATGTCATAGTTATTGTCCTTGAAGTTGATATGTTTGATGAGGTAGTTTGGGATTGTAGTTAGCACTGATGTTACACTGGTATCCAATGTTTAATTAGACGTAGGCCATTCTGCGCATGACAATTAAGTGGGTAGTCGTAATCATATTGCGACATTAGACGGCTGTCACGGATATTGATGAAACTTTACTTGATGTGTTATTCGCGACATCCTATATGGTAACACCAGATTTTCTCGTTATTGAATCATGTGATTATATCATTAGGTCGTCTTTATCGTCATCATTATGAAGTCAGTTAACTGGTCTGCTCTCAGCTGACAACTTCTATACTGAGCCAATTCTAAGTATATTTAGCATGAATTCGAATGTTAGGTGAAGAATATCTGACATCGGCATGAAATTGCAATTACACAGATTTGATATAGACACTTGTAGGCCTACTGAAAAAGGTGTCTGTCTATAAGTTCAATGACATAAGGGTTATTCCGGATTGGCCGATATATGTAGACTACTGTATACTAGTACTACATTTATACTAGGCCTATACTAGTATATGCACTGCAGCGATACGTTTCAGAAACGTAAGCATCTATACCGGAATCCGGATGTATGAGAACAGCTATAGGAAACAAAGTTGCGCTGTCTTCTCTCTCTCCCCCTTCTCTCTCTCCCTCTCCCTCTCTCTCCCTCTCTTTCACCAGTGAAAAACCATCATCAAATTGGTTAGCGATCGGAGATAGCTTTTTCCTTTATTTTTTTATGCAGGTCCCATATAGCCTACTATTTGGGGATTATTCTTAGAGCGGCAACAGAACGCAGAAAATCTGCGAATTCCCAGGAACGATCTAAGGGAGATAATTGTAGAAAAGCTAATACTGAATTTTAACATAGGTATATATTTTAGGGATTTCCAGTAATCCCTGGCCCTCACAGTAAGTTCACGAAATCCCTAAAAAATTCAGGGATTTCCAGTAATCCCTGATTACACGATCTTACTGTAACATATATATATTCATATAATAACACAAACATGTCCAATATACTGTGGGTGTGCCGTATTTATAACCAGATGTTCTAGTTCTCGTCACGGCAATGGACACCGTTTGGACATACGTGATCATGGCCTCAGTCGGTAGGTGTTTAGCCTATAGCATAATGGTGTAGCATAATGTAGCATAATGGTGTAGCATAATGGCTGTGGTTGGAAGTAGGTGTGATTTTTCGTGAGCCTAATGGTATATAGCTAGGCTAACATACAAACCAATTACTCTTACCCATATAAATGAAAGTGGTAGGCGCCTACTATTATTAAAGAATGTTAAACTGAGTCGATAGACCAACTTACAGAAAAGTCAGTAAGAGATTATAAGCTGAAGTTGGTCCCCTGCCACCAGTGTTGCAGTGTGAGTCCTCCGCGAAGGCCTGCACCAACCACGGGGTGACACGTCATCACGGCGACTCATGGGTCAGCGACGACGGCTGTAACGTCTGCGACTGCACGGACTTCGGCACGGCGTGCCAGACATGGAGGAACTGCGACAACCCAGCCAACCGTAAATATGTCACGTGCCAACGGTGCCATGGTGCACATGTTTGGCTTCGTCTTATAAATATACACACAATTTTTGTTAGTTTTTAAAAGTCGTACACTCAAAACTAATATTTAGGCTAATGCAAAAACTAGCGTAGGCCTACATGCAAAGGTGTGTATAAACTGAACATTGACAAAGCTAGCTTAGCAACTTCATCGATTGCCTTTCTGGCTTTCTATCTCTATATGTGGCTTGTCAAAAATGTTGTGTTATGTAATTCTAATATGGAGAGTGCTCTTAGTCTAGCCTTCCCTGCTGAACATAAGTTACTTTTTTATATGGGTATGGTCATGTATAAAGTCTCTTATCATTGTCAGCAGGGAAGTCTAGAGGAATCTACGAGCACTTCCTCGCACCCCAGGGTTACCTTTAATTACGTACTATGCAGCGAGTCCTGAGCGTAATAAAGTATCCTTGGTGTGAGAGGATGCTTCGAGCGTGACTGTGTGTTTACAGAGAAGCTAGGCACCCCCGGCCTCCCCCTGTGCAAGTATGGCAACGACTACAAGAAGGTGGGAGAGAAGTGGGTGGCAGACGACCACTGCAACACTTGCACGTGCACCACACGCGGCATGATCTGCACTTACAGGCCGTGCAAGAACACCGGTTTTGGTAGGTGCATCAACTTCTGAGCCCACCTAGCACAGCGTCGTATACGAGCAGTCACTGATTCTTCGTATCGAGGATGCAGTATACATGTAGGCCAATGCGTTAATACAGGAAGTATATATAGGCTACATAAGTATACACACATTGAAACTTATTGAAATGACTGCAGTTGTAGACTTGCACTTACCCTTTTAAGTTGGTGCGTTGTAGGCCTACCATGATGCGTTCGCAATTGCGTTAGATTTCGTTTAGGAGTATCGTGAGTATGGTGGAGTTAGATCACGTGCACTAAAAGCACAGTGGTATACACTATGTGAATCCATCTACATTATTTAGACCAATAAGCCTACGTCAATAGGATGACAGAGAAAGTTTGGTATGTTTCAGACAAGCCTAAGCTGGACGGTAGTGGCGGAGAGTTTATGGACTGCCCGTACAAGAAGCGCTACTACACATACGGCGCACACTTCCTGTCCGAGGATGGATGTAACACGTGCATGTGTATTATGCCTGGAAACTTCGCCACGTTCCCCAAATGCACCACAACTTCATGCTCTATGATTGGTTAAAGATGGTATGGCATGCATCACGGTCACACCATTTGTACTGTAAACTCGGTTGCATAAGCAGATACACTCTCTATAGAATGAATAATTCTTCTGTGTGTACTGTACAAATAAAATCGTTGTTAATAGGTGGTACAAGAAGCGGTCGTACAATACTTATTTCTAGAACGTCAGAATAAAACCGTTTCATCCCGAATTAAATCAGAGCTCTGTATCAATGATTTATATGATTGGCAAGTTAATGCTTTAATTTATAGGTCATTGCATATAGTACATATTTCCAGATAGCCAGGAGGGCACTCTATTCTGGAAACTTCCAACATATCTAAGGGCCCTAATGTTTATGAACATTTAAAATAATTTTAAAAAATTGCTCGACCTTTTCAAGGAGGCGTCTAGCTGATTCCTGTAAAGGGAACCTTCTTTGGTAATAAGCACAACAGACACATATTAGGTATACCTCAATTGAAGTGTGTGTGTGTGTGTGTGTGTGTGTGTGTGTGTGTGTGTGTGTGTGTGTGCGTGTGCGTGCGTGCGTGCGTGCGTGCGCGCGTTAGAGAGAGAGCGGGGAGGAAGTGGGGGAAAGGGGTGGGAGGGAGGAATAAAATAATGATTGAAATTCCATTGTTTTTTCCTTTGTGTAATTAAAAAGTACCCATGCATGGCGTAACACTTTTATTTTATATTTTATAGCAACACTTTTCCAGGTTATTTCCCTGACAGATTGAGAGAAAGGGTGTAAAGAAATAATCATCGAGATCCCATTGGATTTTTTTTTCCTTTGTGCGAAGCCAGCATTGCGGAATCACACGTAAGGATTCATGGAACTGTTGTCTTAGCCATCGCTGTCATTCCCAATTAATTACTCTGCAAGATTTAATGAAGATGGCCTAATTACTATGAAAGTTTGTCTTGCCGCCTCACGAGTTTAATTAATCAATCGCCCCTTGACGCGGAGCCAGAGGATGACGGAATCTGGACAAGTCGGGGACAAGTCAGGCGCTACAGTCGGACCGTCTTCCCCCGGCCATCCCTACCCTGTGGCTTGAGACGCCAGACAAAGAAACTCTCCCCAAGTTTTGCTACGGGCCACATTCATAATTCTTTGTTGTCGAAATCAAGCCATTTTCATATAACCTTTTCCAATAACGGCATGGCCTGTAGCTCGCTACACACTAGTTTGAATGAACTTTAATAGCTGAGACTCTTATTTTAAAATTGATTTTCTTGGTATTTCTTTCTCGTTCCAAAATTAAAATCCAATCGAGCAAAACAGTATTTTATTCCTACAAGCATACCTAGTGTAAATCGTTCCTGTAACCGTTAAGTTGTTTTAAAAGTCTCTTATGAAATACTTCCTCTTTATCTACTTGTTTTATTAAATGTTTACGTATCTTATGTTGTTGTCTTGTCTTGTCTTGTCTTAAATGTGTATCCTGTCTATGCTATTGTATACTTATACTGCTCTGTATATGCACACCAAATTCCTAGAAAGGTAATAAAGCTTTATCTTATCTTAATATATTTCTATATGTATATATTAAATGTCCTAATAAATAATATATGTGAACATGAAATAATATGTAACGCTATTTCGAGCGTGGATTTGGTACAATATAAATGTGCACATTAAAGTATATCTTCTCCGTACGCGTTTATCAAATATAACGCTGGCACCAAATATTTATTCTTTACAACTATTACGATATGGTAACTGTGAGGGTATTCAACCTCATCTAGTGTCAAGGTATCATACAACATGCCAACATATCCATGTTCCTACAACGTACTGGTACAGTGCACTCTGCCAATACCAGCATCTCTGTAATCGTAGAGATACAGTGTGGCGAACATATCATGAGTAGAAGTATACCGATACAATTGGCTAGCGTCAGTTTATATGTATTGCTATACGTATCACATAACTACAGAAAAAAGGGAAGTTAATCACTACTACATTACATCTATAGACGGCAGTTGTTGCCGCTGTGCCTCTATTCACGCGACGTACATATATATTTATCGTGGAAATACGGTGACAACATAATATTATCGTGAGAAGCCAGTGTACAGATACATTGGCTGGAGTCAGGTATTACTACTATCACATAGGAACTAAGGAACACATGGAAGTTAATCACTATCTATAGACAATTGTTGTTGCCACTGTGTCTGTGGTCTTCTATGGCGGTCCCTAAACGGTTCACATTCGTAGTGCCGGTATATCCTGAAAGTCATTAGTATCTCAGAGCAGGTCCACGCCCGTGCCTCCATTGTGTGGATTGTCACAAGACTCCGACGAGTCATCTTAGTATATCATGCACATGACTGAGAGAGACACAATAGTCTCCTCTGATGGTCATTCTTCCCAGAGTCTGTCTTATTAGACGTCGGAGCACGTCAGCCTGTGTATGAGGACCCTATCAGCTGACAAGAAAACATTGCCACTCTGACCTTACCCAACCCTCTTCAAATCACATGTCATTATTTCAGTTTGAACGGCAAATACTTTAAAGCCATATAGAGCTGATTTTGAAGTAAGGCAACCGTCAAATGTTGACAAGACCTATTAAAGGCAGTCAATGCCTGAAATTCTAGTGGATTCACTTAAAGAACGGAAGAGGTTCTAATGAACACGGGCTGCACGTGCTTTGTTTGTTGCACGTGTTCCTAACGGCATTCCTTGTGCCCCGTGTGTTGCTCGGGGGACAGAATTATCGAACCATAATTTTGTAAAAATTATTCCAACACTTCCTAAGCTAGCAGTACGCATGCAGTGAATGGTATCGCGCGTTGGTGTAGGGTGGGGTTTACCATTGTGTGACGGCAGCGATCACTGACTACAGTACGCGACTGAGCGCAGGCGGGCAGGGAGACTAGTGTTATCGACGTACGCTGATGGTCTTTACAACACTCTCGTCTCTCCCGGACACCGGCTGATGAATCAGCTGCTGTCGCCTGAAAGGTCCGGAGAAACACGGCCGACCCACGGGACTATATAGCCTAGGGACAGAGGGAGTACATACTTTCTCAAGAAGTCAGTGTTCGTTTAGAAATAGCCCAAAGTGACCCAGTTATATAAAGTTGGAGCTTGGCTTAAAGATGCTGCAATATTATCTCTGTGAGGAGGTGTGACAATACCGAAAACCGGATTAAACGCGGATTATCTACAAGAGCCACTGCCACAGTCGGTGCCACATATGGTTCCCGACCAATTCTGAGTGTTTCCGAGCATGCGCGGAGGGTAAGCACTAGCTCCTCTAGGCGTGTGAAATTGGATCTGCACGAGAAAGTTTTAGCCTGGGTTGGGTACCGTTCTGAACCGGCGGAACATGAGCAGTTATGTAGTGTTGTCGTGATGGAATAAACAGACAAAATGGTGCCAATCGAATGGATTATACCCTGGATATGTTGTGTGACGCTGATACAAGTGTGGGACTCTGAAGCAAGTAAGTACTAAGCTGCCAGTGTTTGCTGTGTCTATATAGGTTAGGACGTACAGATTGGCATCGCGCCTGTTGCTACCTTTAGACAGCGAAACTCATACCCCTCTCGCTCCTATGCCCTCAGACCCAAACTAGGGGCACGAGTGCTTCGGTGGTATGCCGCGAGAACAAGCTATTCACACTTATTGCCAGCATATCTGTGTCATTCTTATTCAATATTTCTACAGTTGTTATATGAGGTACATACTGCTACTACATGGATGCACAGTTCTGCCAGGAAAGTCTGAGAATGTGCTAACTATAGCATAGGGGAAGTGGGAACAGTATTCTTTATTGATAGCAAGTTGTTGGCACCGTCTCGTCTTAGTCATTGCTTATAACCTGCTAGACGTTCTTTGGGAAAGTAATCATTGTTGAACTTATATATTCTTGATACAGGATTACTTTTGGATAAATACAAATATATTGGAAATAGACATATTGTTCTGGACATTCTATGGATGTCACCTTTTGTCTGGATGTCTCTGTAATGTATAGACTGGAAATGAAAATACTGGGATTCACCGGTAATCGAGGAAAGCGGAAGTAATAGGTTCTGGGCGCGAGGATGATTAGAAGATTGCTTGTGATTCACTGTGAGCTAGCAGCTATAGAATGTCCCACTACTCACTCGCTCTGGCAGACTAATTCAGTGTCCGTGTCCTCACTTCCTAAGGCCTATTTTACAGCAATAAGCAGTTCATGCTCATATACAAGTGGTATTACAGTAGTGTCGTGTGTTTGTGTGTTTGTGTGTGGGCTATGCACGATTTAAAGGGAAGTGTGGGAGTGGCTGTGAGCATACCTCGATGATATTGTTCAAGAGTATGTCAAGTTGCGTTGAGGTTTATGCCATTTGTTTGAAGACATGAGTACAATGGTGACCGGTTCTCTGATTCCCAGGACCACCGTCCGGAGTTGTGGGTGGCTGTATTTAGACTGGACGGCTGTTGTTGTCTGGTTGTTCTGCAGACAGACCAGCATTTAGTTGCAGCAGGCACACGGACAAACAATCATTGCGTTGTAGCATGCTCAAAGACAGACAATCCTTGTCAGTCATTGCGTTTGTCAGTCATTGCGGTTTGTCAGTCATTGCGTTTGTCAGTTATTGCGTTTGTCAGTCATTGCGTTGCGTCAGACCCACAGTAAAGACTCCCAATCACCACTGCTAGAACCCACTGTCATCTGTAGACAGTCTTATCGTCTTGCAGCTGGGTGTAACCAAAGTGTCCCTTCACCGTAGCTGGCTAGCATCCAGGCTCCCCTCCCCGAAGTATCTTTAACTGAGCTGTGTGTTTTCATTGTAGTTTGAGAAATCTCTTTGAACTTACATAAACATCAGTATCGCGACGAGTTTGCCTCAGTTGCACTGTTAGCAGCATTCCTTCCTCCAAGACTGGGCTATGTAGTATGCGGAGTGGGATTTGTACGGTTTTAGCATATGGATTATTGAAAGGCCATGTGCTAAACGGCAAATGAATCTCTCGTTACGATTGCTGTTCATTGGTATTTAGTTATTGGATATCAATATGGATAATATGTGCATATAATCATACCATAATGGTTGTACGTGGTTGTAGTCAGAAGGGTTTCTCATTATCAGTTTTGTTATCTGAATAGACGAAACGTTTTGTGTTATCTACGAAAATGGCAATTATACATTTTATTATTGTATTTTATAATGTATTCAATCATGTCTAATTCAGCATTAATCGTGTCCTTTGAACCGTTTACAGTATATAACCCAGATACGCATTAATTAATTTACTATTTATATACGTTATGGTTCCTGTAAATGGTAAGCACGTGGTATACATATATGTAACTCGTTATAGAACGAAAGTCGTTTAATCTGAGATACCATTCCTGGCACTGGTAGTTTGTAGCGTGCGGACTTTCAATATCGCGATAGATCAAGGATATATACCATAATGAGCGGATAACTTCCCCGTGTCCAGACACCGCTCTCATCACTCTGACCTTAAGGCATGGTATGTTCCCTGTGACACAATGCTACACGATGATACACAATGTTACACCGTGTTACAATGTGTTACAATGTGTTACACAGACTAGCGCTGGAATGGCGTCTGGCTATTACAGCAGACATATGTAAGCTAGATTACCAGGGAATGCACTTAATGTAATGTGTGCTTGCTCTCACTGAAGGAAGAACATACACAGCACGATGAGGCATAGTAATATCCCCGTCAGCCAGTGTCCAGGGGAATCGATGCAAAGTACGTTATGTTGGAAACAATAACAGTCTACTTTGCTTTGAATTGCATGGGACAGTATCTAATAGAATCTCGTTGTATCGGATTGTATCCCATTGTGGTCTTCATTCACGGCGTATTTAATGATTTTCAGCATGGTAAGAAACAATATTGGTATAGTGATTAAATGGCTAGGTAATTTTATACTAATATGTACGTTTGGTGGGGAGATTACTTTTAGGATAGAAGCCTTTGAAACCTCTGTGACTGAAGTAATGCTCCGTGTAGTTGTTGTTGCTGTTGAGAGTTATCTTTTTCATGGGTTGTTACGTCAGCAAGTATTATACCGCCCAAGGGATTCACCTTTTAGTTAAAGTTCAATCCGAATGGAAATAAATGTCATGTTTTTAGCTGACGGTTTGCTGTGTTGGATTTACCGGGAAACTTTCCCAGTTAAATGAGTCCCATGTTCAGTTTAGGTTAAATTAAGCAAGGGGAAATAGATCGATCTTTTTGTGCTCATTGTCCAAGGATTCCTACGAATGTACAACACTCAGGGAACTCTGATTAAAATTCCAGTTCCGAGATAAACCAAATAGATGTTTGCGTCAAAAAAAAGGGTCTGGATCCGACATGAATTTAAATTGAGCACAATGAATTGAAGAAAAAAACTCGGGCAATCGGGTTGCGATAGGATAGGTGGGTTTGAAGTGTGGATATCTCCGCTTGAATAATCAGCGATAAGGACGTTGTATCAACCCCCTTCTCGCGATCCTCTGACAGGGATGAGTATCCCTGTCTTCAGGATGAGTATTCCTGTCTTCGCTGCGGTTATCTCTTCAAGAAACCCCGAAACACGGCGTCTGTTTATCGGCGGGAGGAGGATGAGTGTGTTTGAAAGCTCGTGATTAAAACTGATCAACGCTCTCTAACAATCACTGCACCTCTCCTTTGCTTGAAGTCTCATAAAAGTGGATTGCTAAACTACAGGGAGCGGTGATTTCCACCAAATTGCATTCATCGAGTCTGATGCCGAGATGGAGTCTTGATTTTGGTCAATGGAAACAATGACACAGAAGGTCCCGTGACAGCACAGTCCGCCTCTCGTACAATAGCAGATATAATTAGAATTTTCAACAGGATGAATTAAATATTTCGGTGACATTTGTTACAGAAATATTCTATGTGACACGTGTTTACACGTGATTTATTCATCCGCTAATTTAGTTTTCACCCTTTTCAAGAACTAAGAATGTGGCTGCGCGTGATTGTGCGCGCACCGCTGGCTTGTTATTAGCATTATGTGTTATAACTCTGGACACTGTGGAGAAATGTTCATCGCTGTGTGGTTATGTAATTCCCCTATGCTCAACACATGTGTCCTTGTTTATACAGAATTTAACAGTGGCTCATCTGCTGCTCATAAGCCAATATGACTTGGCGTTTTAATACTAGTATTTTGATTATAAGCACGACTAATTGCATATACATTAACTTTAATCAATTATTATTATTATCATTATCATTATCATTATCATTATTATTATTATTATTATTATTATTATTATTATTAGTCGTAATATTGGTTGGTCATTTTCCGTATTACGATATTGATTTGATATTCAAACCAAAATCAAACGTAATTCATCCTTTATATTCCAATTACGTAACTATCGACCTTTGTACTATAGTATTTCCTTGTTGACATTTGTGATTCTCGATTTATTTGATATCGATGGGTCTAGTATATATTTCGTAATGTGTACGTAAATGACTCCACGATCAAACGCACCCACGTCGAATCTGTAAATAACTGACATGGAATCTCGTTTAACTTTAGCCGTGGTACTCACATCAGTGCTGTAATCAACGCTGACGTTTCGGAGTCAATTGTTTGCCTCGGATTGACTCCGAGTATTTGCGCAACAGACACACAGCCACAGACACACAGCCACAGACACACAGCCACAGACACACAGCCACAGACACACAGCCATAGAGCTCGCCGTCCATTAAACGCTGGATCACTCGCAATCAATGTTAAATATTACAGCCTCCCGTCTCGGAGCTATCACAGGTGTTACGTTAAAAACAGCTGTCGACGAAGAAGCTCCTCTAGTCTAGATACCAGGCCATATTCTCGAAACTTCTTAGCTAAGAACTTCTTAGTGAGAAAAGATCTGTTCAAAAATTAACATGAGCAGAAACCCAGTTAGGCAAATTCTTAGTACTTACGAACTTCTTAGGACTTACGAAGTTTTGAGAATATGGGCCCAGGCAATGAAGAAGCATGAATATTTTATTGAAAGCGACATTCTTATCGAATGTTTTTGAGTATAGAAAACATTCCACTCACGCTAGGGTTGATTCCGGTTTCCAGACACAGCTCTTGTTAATTCTTTGAAGAAACAGGACTAGGACATGCATGTTTAATACGCGGTATACTAGGAGCTTCATCGTTCTGTGTCATGTACTGCTCGGAGGAGCGAGATGCGGCGAGCCGAACTGATACCTACAGCAGATGGGAGGTTACATTGGTCTAATGACACACATATCATCCACGTTCATATGGAGACTTACACTTCAACCACTTCGCCCACTGCTAATATGATCTAATAGCTGGACCCGTGAGAGTTCCAGAACGCCAATTGATTCTGTGCAATCGCTTCGCCGTGTTCTCAGACGCCGGGCACTGCTGTGAGTCTTGCACTGCTGATGACGTACGTTCTGGAAATACTCAGGAATGGCGGCAGTAGATGTGCAACACAACAGGTGCAACAGACGGGTGTATTCCGTTCTCACGCCCGTGTTCAGAACGTGGTAAGGACGAGCAGAGATCTCGTCACTCTTCTAGAACAGCGACTGAAATGTAGACAGGTCTTGATAGTGTCTGGACGATCGGAATCCGTTGAGTAGTGGTGAAGGTGTTGAACTGGTTGTGCAGAGCAATCGTCATACATTCCTGTTGAGGGTGGGGTAGGACTGGTGGGGTAGCGTGAGGTACTGCGGGTGGGGTGGAGCATAGCGAGAACGATACTTGCACTGTACATTACCGGTATATTGAGTAGGGTGTTTTGGTGCGACAATGTGCGGTTATGCCCGCCCCTCCCCCACACCCAAAAATTAAAAATAGGAAAAAAACACAGAAAATGGTATGGATACCAAGCGTGTTTGGCACTTATATTTATAGGTTCCTGTGGTTTAAACCTAATATACACCTACCACAAAGGTTCAAAATAGATTTCTATTAGGTTTAAACTAAATTTGGAAACCAAGCGAACCTCTCAATTAGAGATTTCTTTAAATTTCCGCTAGGCTTCATATTTGCTATTTATCATTACTTATGTACCAAACTATTACTCTTCTCCAGTAGGTGTACACACACACGCACACGCATGCACGCACGCACGCACACACACACACACATCCACACACAGACACACACTTACATACACACACACACATACACACACATACACACACATACACACACGCACATACACACACGCACAAACGCACACACACACACATACACACACACACACACACACACACACACTTACACATACACACACACACGCACAAACACACATACACATATACACACACACACACACACACACACTATATTCTACTCCATTCCATCAGTAACACTGGCCCTGGTATGCAGCTAGGAGCTTGATAGCAGATAATGGCAGCAATTTGCGATCAATTACATACAGTACTCAACATGACAATGTGCTTTTAATGTCGGTGCAAATACTTCCATTAATTGTCACGCTGAATGTCAGGGATCAGCAGACATT
The DNA here is from genome assembly GCA_034780755.1 of Lepetodrilus elevatus. NCBI lineage: Eukaryota > Metazoa > Mollusca > Gastropoda > Lepetellida > Lepetodrilidae > Lepetodrilus > Lepetodrilus elevatus. The sequence goes on from JAVCKZ010077386.1 coordinate 17,573, forward strand.
CCAACAGATACTAACTACGTACTATACACATGATACATGTACTCAACAAGCTCACAGTCCAATCTTATATCTAGATTCAACCTCTTACGAATGGTCAATATTGGCAACGTTTTCAAGTACGATTTCTTGATTAGTATGAAATTATCACTGGATATGCCTTTCGCCTATTACATCTATCTGGTTTATAGTTATCACAATACATATAAGTTTGGTAAGTATGGTATATTAAAATACCTACAAATCAGATAGATGTAATAGAACGATCGAGCTCGGCTGATTTATGGATGGGTGACTAAGAACCTGAGAGGATTCGTTCCTGTCCCACAATATAACACAGGCTGAAAAACATGTGATGGCACACCTCAACACCCAGCCGATAATTGGTACCCAGTATGTTGACCTGTGAATTGTAACCTTCTAAGACAACAGAGTTGTACATTCCCTATGAAGTTGAGAAAGAAATGAGAGCACACTTATCCAATGACAGGGATAATGTGGCGCTATATATATAAATGTGTACATTATTATTATTTTATTTTATTTAATTTGTATTACTCATTTTTTTATTAAAAGATTTCAACAATATTGATGAACGTGATAATAATAATAAGGATGTTTAATGTAACTAAATAATATTGTTGGTTATGAGAACGATGATTGTGGATGACAATGACGACGACGGCGATAATGATGATGATGATGATGATGCTACAGCAGCTGCTGCTGCTCCTGCTGCTGCTGATGCTAGTGACGACGACAATGCAGCTGATGGTAGAAATGTGATGACACATTCATTCAGAAATGATAATAACAAGGACTATTTTCCGTCAGCCATCAGTCAGCCTTGAGCAACACAGGGATGTTTTGCAGCAATTCATCAGCCCGCCTGACACGACAGAGGAAATTGGTAGCTATATCACACGAAAGAAGCACTTGCCATAGCACAGCTTCAGGTGGAATGGTCTATCAATATCTGCTGGTAACGAAGACAATTACAGAAGGACGCTGGAGTGTGTGGCGGCGCCAGTAATGGGAATATATGACAGCTCCACCGACTACGACCACAGCGTGTAGGACCCGGCGACGTCTCGGTGTTGTAGGTCAGCTGTGACAACGTGGTCTTGCCGATGGATTTATCGGGAGATTTGTAGTAAATTAGCTGCATTGCCAGTAACTGGGCGTATCCTTGATTCCTTACGGTAGAAACAGACTGACAAAAATGGTAACTTCTGACAAGTGTTAACTTCTGATGGAATGGTTCTGAGTGCAATGTCTGATCGTCTAATTCTAGTTGGCTGTTATATTCCGGTACCAATCATATAACGAAACAGATATTTCACGCAGATATTGAAAACATATTTATAACGGGACCGGCGTGAGTATTATTGGAGCCGGATGGAAGCCTCGTGCTGCATACCTTGTGTGGTAACACGACTGCTTCGTAACCCTTCGTGACCTTGGGGATGATGATACAGTCTCCCCTCGGTACTCGTAGTTCCTTTCATGTTGGTTCCCATATGCCAAGATCCATCATGGTGGTACCGATACCCTCCGTCTTCGATATATACACACTGCCAGATGGGGGTGGGGGGGGGGGGTGAGAGAGAGAGGTAGGGGCAATGTTATGCCACACCTTAGAAGACACCTGCTTTGCTTTACAACTGTAAATGTCTATCATTAATAGTCACAACGTTTAGGATATAAAAGTACTTTTAAATGATTTGCTTTGAATAATCAGCAATGTCTGTTTGGATATCAACACATAAAGTTCACAGTTTCATCGATTTTACTTTGAATAAACCCAAAACAACTTAATGAACCATACTACGTATACCTGCTTTTACTTACACAGATTGTTTATATTAATATGCATGCAAAGTAAGTATTAGACGGAACATTCGTACTAACGAACTGAGATAAAAGTGGGATTCCATACTCCATGTGAATGCTATAGATACAAAGTAAGTATGGTGATTGATAGCATGGAACCCAAGATCCCTGTGTACGTAAATAGCGTCTGGCGAGGTTTGGATTCGCTCCAGAGACAACAGAGGAGTCTAGAGCTGACATCATTAGCCCAGATACCGGCACATGCTTCCCCTCTGTACTTCCCACGGGCTGTTTTTGTCGACTGCATTCATCTGGAATAATTCCATCCCAACTTGGGTGTGGACACACATTCTCACAACATATAAATATAATCTAATGCAACCACCCCCAGCGTGGTCTTTGATATTTCTTATTTTCTTATTCATGACGATGTCGTGAAGCTCTTCCAGGAGGTGTTGTTTTACCGTCGCTGAATGCAATATCCTGTTTCCTTTGTTTGCTGTCGTTGCTAGTTCTGGCCAAAGAAGTGCTACTATGTTGTATGCTACTGAAGACTATGTTTCCCCATGTCTCATCCTCTGGGGCATTCTGTTTAGCTTTGGTTTGTGTATGTTCTAGTTCCAGCCAAGTGTTTAGGATAGTGGATGAGCATCCCGAGTGGTAGGGTTTTATCTAACGGAATCCTCTGCTGCGATTAGACATCAAAGGCGCATCAGTGATATCAATGAGTCTCCTAGAACTGTCAAGTAGCTTTCAAAGCAGTGGCGAAGTGACGGGATTATGGTGGTAATACTGCTAAATCCGTCTGAAATATCGTACGATGGACCAGCAAAGATAGCATAGCTGTGGTTCAGAACCCACGTACAGACTACTGTTAGTTTCAATACTGGACGAGAAATAGTGGCAGGTATTGACATTCTTCTGATCAATAAAATGTATTTATACCTCGCCGCTCTGAAACATTATTAAATATTCCAAGCAGTCTAATTTCTGCACATTCTTTAATGTTAGATATTTCCGATTTGTCCGCCTCTTGTGGGTATTATTAGCATCGTCTTTGATTTTAATGTCAACGATTGCGTCTTATTTTACTCCCGAGCGTGTCTCACCCACCTTCCAAGCATGTCTCGCTCACCTTCCAAGCGTGTCTCGCTCACCTCCCAAGCGTGTCTCACTCACCTCCCAAGCGTGTCTCTCTCACCTCCCAAGCGTGTCTCACTCACTTCCCAAGCGTGTCTCACTCACCTCCCAAGCGTGTCTCACTCACCTCTCAAGCGTATCTCACTGGCGCAATCTCTTGATCTAACGTCGCCGCCGGAGTAATCACTTATGTAATACGCTGCCCAATACGCTGAAGACGATGACTGTTGAGATGAAATAGATCACGACTTTGATTTGGTTAAGTAACCTGATAGCATCGATCGGATAAGTCGCCGCTCAAGGAAGTAAACCGGATGTGAACTAGCTTATAGGGGAATCGGAGATGTAGGGCGCGTATCTACCTAAAGGGTTTGCTCGTTAATTGGGCAATGTCTGTGCTGATCTGTTCCTTTGGCTCAATAGTCACACGATGGCTGGCGGATGTCAGCTTCTTACTACAGCCGTCTATTTACAACGACATCTTCTCAGTGTTATAGGCTATATAAATTACTATTGGTTTTTGGACGCACGCAAACGTTCTTCACTGGCTGCCAAGTAGAGACGGTTTGACCAATACTTCATCGAGGATTCATTGATCGCAGATGGGTTGACATGTAAGACACACGGTTCGATGAAGGTAAATCTAATAAGATGAATATTCGTGTTAGATGCGCAAGGCCGGAGGTGTGTAAGCAGTATGTTAAAGCAATCACTGGATTGGTTCTACTATATAGTACGTTGAGTGTATCCTGGTCCGGTTGCTCCCGGCGATCTGGACATCCGACGACGTTGACCTTAGGCTGCTGTGTACACCGAGGCGTGACACCAGGAATAGACCCCCACGCTCCCTGGAAGCTTCGCGTTTCCAGAAGACCTACAAAGTAATAGTCACAACGATCCTAAAAACTAGTATCCAGTCTCCCTACAAACGAATAGAATCTACACTCCCTACAAATTAAATCTCCAGTCTTCCTGCAAACCAATGGTCTCCACATTCCTTACAAACCAATAACCTCCACACTCCTTACAAACCAAGTCTCCATACTCGCTACAAACCAAGCCTGCACACTCCTTACAAACCAATAGTTTGCACATTCCCTATAACCAATACTAGTCTACACCCTCCCTGAAAACCAATAGTCCACAGACCCTCGGCGTCTTCGAGCATGCCGGAATTATTTCCCCATATTGAAGCTCGCACTTCTCAGTTAATTGGCTGACATGTCTGAGATGGTCTGAGATGCTGCATGTTGCTGTAGATGATATACTGCCATCCTGCGCTCCGGTCAGACATCGATTTTCAGAATCTTTCACAAAGTTCTTGCATCTGCCAGCGTTTCGTAATTGTTGTGTCCCTTTGTGGTTTCTCTACAAATTGCCAGGGAACGCTCCACTTGAAATGACACTCTCGCCCTTCAGGTTCTGCTGATAGGAAGGTGCTTCAATGGCGTCATCACAGGGGAGATAATTACCTTGTTATACTCTTCCGCTTCCACCCTGCATACAGAAGCTGTTCTCGTTCAAACACAGACAATTATGTGAACTTTTAATAGCTTTTTGTAGATGCATTCTCTTTTGGATTAGATCCCCTGTAGATATGATATAGATGACGTATCTACACGTATGCAAGCCAGCGGTAAACGTATCATGAACGTGTGGAACGAGGACGTGCGCAAATATATATATATATATATATATGTGTGTGTGTGTGTGTGTGTGTGTGTGTGTGTGTGTGTGTGTGTGTGTGTGTGTGTGTGTGTGTGTGTGTGTGTGTGAACAATAATAAGATACAAAGAGAAATGTTTTCCCCTTTTGCTGTGGGTGATATACTACAAGTAGATGATATACAAGTCCGTGTACTTTTAAATTGCCGTTTCAAGTACATACCAATGAACTCCTTCGTTTGTAAACATGTTCCATTAAAAATAAACCGCTCTACCAGACAATGTTATCTCAAGCTGAACGCACAGTGGTACATTATCAAACAACGATAGACAACTGCTGGACGGATTCTCACAGAACAGCCTCGAGTTGTTCCAGTTTGGTACACATAACACTAGCTGGAGTGTCTGGAACGCAAGGGAAGTAACTCGAGCACGACATGCTGAGATGATAGTGATCCATCAGCCTACTTCCGGTCTGTTCTGTCTCAAGAGGATGGAGATGCACGTACTCGCCTTTTATCTTATCCGACCTGGGTCTGTATGGCAACTTGACTGGACTGATAGTCACGTCCCATACAACTGTACATACATATGTACCGTAGATCTTCTCTACACCTCCCCACCTATTTAATTAGTATGAGAATACAGTTTGTGACACAGACTAACAGACAAATAAACACTGCCTTATATTCAAAAACCCTCACACTGACGGGATCGAATGTTCTTGCCATAAAATAACGCCACAATAACAGTATTGGATTCACCTGCCGTTAAGCCACATTTCCAATGATGGTGTCAGATTTACTGTTAATTGTCATGCTTAGATGTCTATCAAGTTAAGCGTTGTACGAGTCTCAGGTCTATTCTGTATATCAATCATTCATGGGATGGATGCAACTCTTCACGTCAATAATATATCATAGCTTCTCGAATTAACAGGCATGCCATGATAGCTGTGACCCACTGGAACTACTCATGCATTAGCCTAGACGTACAGCGCTAGTGTTACATCTTATTGTCTATGAATACATTCAGTTGCCGTCAGCCAGTCATAGTGATAATAATGCATGTTTTATAATGTTCCTATTCCATGTTATGTTCCATTTCGCACACGTGCTCATGACATTACATTATTACTCCGGTCAATGGAACTGTGTGCACTCAATTCCTTCTCAACTCCCTGGGGAGTATACAACCCAAGCTGCCATTCAAGGCGCTACAAGGTTATCATTCACATGTCCATCTAGACCTCATGATTTCTTTTATTAAATGACATACATAAAACGGTATATATATACTTTTCTAATACACTTTATAACAATAATTACATGAACTTGGTTTTATTGATATCAAGGAAATATGTATACTATATTATTTTGTTTTTTTTAAAAAATAGCGGAAAATGGTATTACACGTAGTAGATTTATCACTATTCTATTCTATTCACTTAATTATGAGTATTAAATAAACCTGGCTAATTACTTTAACGCATGTAGCTATATACAACTACCTGTGTTCTATTTTAATCGTAATACATATATAATAGTATTCACTTTTGATTCACTTCCACCTAGATATACCTGCCAAATATACTGACGCCGATAGATTCCGTTCTGCGAGTTCCCTCCGAAACCATCATAGCACTCAGTGGCAACTCTAGACATGCTTCGACTAACAATGTCTGGCGTCCTACTACTGCTACTTTCTATATATATATATCTCTGCCTGGAAACAGATGCATATCCGACATATGCTTTTAAAGAGGTCGACGTACTTCTATTTGCCATGCTGGGAGCCATCAGTGGGGTATGACTCATCAATTGCCGGGTCGTAATGCTTGAAAACTTTCGCAATAAGCCGGTGCCTATGTGTGTATTGGGAGGCTGGAGAATGCAGCCAACTGGGCGATTTTGGAAACGATATTTCAGTAAATAGGTATTTTTATAATGGCTCAATCATAACGGTAATATTAACATTGTTCAATACATTGGTAGTACAAATATAAAGTTTGATTACAATGTGATCGTTATTGACAACCAAGATGACCTTCTATCGTCTGGAATGGCAGCGTGTTCTGCATACTCCCCGGAAATAGAGAAGGTGAAATAAGTGCACATTGATCCACTGACAGAGAGTAATCATAAGTAAAAGCTTTGAGCATTCTTTCTAACATGGATATAATGCATTGTAAGTGGACTATCAGCATTTGTCGTCGTATTATTATTATTATTATTATTATTGTTATTATTATTATTATTATTATTATTATTCTACCATCGTATTAACGGCAAGAAAAATATACCGACGGTATGTGGGTCACATGGCACAATTCATATAATGCGAGTGCCATGGCCAGAGAAAGATGTATCATACAAGTAAGTCTATTCGAGCAGTGTATGGAAGATACGCTATAAAGATCGCAGTATGTTCAGAACATGAGAAGACCATTATGTCACTATGACTTGTCAGGAACATTAACAATGACTTGATGCTTCTTGAGAGCAGTCAGCCCATAACGTGTACAGTACTTAGCCCTATATACTAGACCACTCAGTCTGTACTTGTAAACACGTGGCATTATTACTTATTATCATTCGTCCATACAACAATACGGCGTGAAGTTGTACCTGTTATAGGGTTTTCTCCTAAGTTGGCATAACTTGTACCCAATCCCATTCTATTGTCAATAAAATATGTTTAAACCAAACTAAACCTGTTATATAACGTTAAAAGGATATGAAATATTTTTCAAAAGTATCGTTTGTTTTCAGAGCATGTTGTTCAGAAAGTAACATGTCTGACACATTTACATATCATTGTTTCTTCCATGTAGGTCAGAAAACTAGGTCATGGTTTACTTATCCTATTAGTATGGGGTATGATTAATATTATAAGTTATAAAACTCTCTCTCTCTCCTCCTACCTCTGTGTGAGCAGATATTATATAACCAATAATGATGTCCTACTACAGTGGTAGGTTTTGTAGGTAACAAGAGAGTATTGTTCTCTCAATGGTTGCTCTATTGCAGTGTTCACGACTTATGTGTAGCAAGACCGTCTGTAACATGACCGTCTGTACATGTAGCATACACGTGGTTACAACCTCTGGTTTCAATGTCTTCAACTCGGTTGCAGACATACAGCATCTGGTGCACAACTTCAACACACCTCCTGCAACTGTTGAGCCAAGCACCGTTATATTTGTTTGTTTCCAGCATGGCAGTTTTGACATTCAACCCAACTCCCAAGTTCGCTGAAACCGTCAGATTACGAGGAAACTTTAACGTTATTTCTGTTGTTGTTTATATGAATACTATATCGTTGGGGTCGATCTAAGTGTACACTTTCTTCTTAAATTTGTAAATTTAACTTGTGTGATGTGATGTCGGAGACGTTGTTGATATTTGGTATTTAAAATAATACCATAAATACATCATACCTAATGTAAATAAACATCTTGCGAAAAAGATGTTTAGAATGTCATATCTTTGGTAAAGTAAACGTAATTCGTGACTCAGCTTGGTTTCATTCATCACCCGGGGTCTATTTGGAACGTACCAGATAAGGATGCTTCAGGCCTATGTGAAGACTGTATCCTTTGACAGCTATGTACTTGATCCCCGCGTATTAATCTGAAATAGGAAGAGTATGACTACTGTGGTTCTGTGTACCTCCGCCAGATAGCCCTGTTACACACAGAGGCACACTCATTCCTTGTAGCAGCTGAACCAAGCCAGGCTCACCTGTGTAATAACGTTGCACTATTGAAGGTTTGGTAAGGATTTGTCAAAGAATGCTAGAATGCACGTAAGCAGCATTAAATGTACAGCAATTCCTCATAAAGATATTATCAGGTTTCCGGTAAACGTATTACCACGGTGTGTATGAAAAAAAAATTGGAAATGTCACGTGATCGTCAGTCTGTTAGTATATCGTTGGTAGGCATGGCGTGAGAGGCCACCAGAGGTCGTGCGTTATTTATTAGTGTGAGTATCCTTAGAGACTTGGCATAGGAACACTACTCACGGCCTGTCATCTGCCTCACATCAGTGGTATCTACCAGTCGTGGGGTCGGTATCAGCAGTATACACCAGTCAGGGGGTATATATCAGAAGTATACTCCGATGAGAATCGTCAGACTGATGAATGAAGTCAGATTAGGAAGAGATGAATAGAGATAACCGCGTAAATGGATATTAATGTTGAAGATAGCAGTTGTAATTGGAATACAGACAACTCGATGTTTAAGTAGCGATGTCAGTTTTATTTATGATTATGATGTTATTAAAGCCTAATAAAGTGCTCTGAATGATAACATATATACTAGTACTGTATATTATGTTAGTTTGTGTGTGGAGGCAGGGCTGTCGGGGTGTGGATGGGGGGGAGACACATAGACTGACTGACAGACATACATACAGACAGAAAGAGAGAGAGAGAAAGAGAGAGAGAGAGAGAGAGAGAGAGAGAGAGAGAGAGAGAGAGAGAGAGAGAGAGAGA
>JAVCKZ010077387.1:0-13063 GCA_034780755.1 Lepetodrilus elevatus
CTCGCTTTCGCTCGTAGATACCAAAACTAGTCACTCGTTTAATAAAAATGGTATCACACGGAAGCTCGTTTAGTATTATCTATATAATATTACATAATATAAATCAGCATAGTATGTATACTGTATAGGTTAATATATTTCCAATCAATAATTCAAATTCTGAGACGATCAATTGCAATGAGATCGGCTTTCTTCTCCAAGGGGTTGGAGACAAGCAACGCAAAAGTTCATTGTAATTGTGTCTAAACGGCAGCATGTAAACTGCATCGTCCTTGGTTCTTCTGCCGTAACTGAGGAACTTGGGTTTCCATCCCGATGCATGCACATCGCCGCTGCAAAGTAAACTGTATACATCTACGTTCTCATATGGTATGGTACTGGAATACATGTATGTTTATGGATGATAATGAGAACACTGACTTAACTCAGATGTTCAAAGAGTTTATAAGTGATGGCCAGACTTTCTAGGGTTAATCTCGGTTGCTCGTTTTGTTGAAAATAAATCTATAGATAACTCATAATATTATAGCTAGATGCAATGGTTTTACTTTTTAAATGTATATACACCGACAAAAAGTATATACTAGTTATATGGCCTGCTTTATATTTTAAAACGTACATTGTTTTGAAAAATATGATATACATGATTATAAATCTACTGCAGAATTGTTGTTTGGGGAGACTACCAAATGTATATGATAATGCATACTTCGGTTTTGCAAAGGATTTAAATGCCGGTTAACCTTTATGGTCCGTAATGCAAGATTTAAAATATACAAGCTTACCACAAGCTGGTTAATGTTCTAGGTATATTCACAAACCCTCGGGACATTGTGATAATAGTTAAACATTTCAATAGACAATTGCAATCGGCAGCTAAACTTACGTAAACGTGTTTCAGTAATGACAATCTGATTGCAACGATGACCATGTGATTATAGACTATGACAAATTTATGACTTTATCATTACAATTAATGGGTAGGAATGTTATGTCCCGTATAGCTAACATTTTACTTTATAAGGAAGAAGGAACTTTAAAGAAGTGGGGTATTTTTCATGAAATATGTATAATTAAGATAATTATTGACCTGAATTACAAGCAGATTATCAGATAATTATTTCATACGTTTATTTTATCTGTGGAATAGTTTATCTCTTAAATATATCAGTGAAATTATATGTATGCATGTATAAATATTGATGCTATGCCGACGGAATTGCTATTCATTCGATTTCAGAATGTCCTTATATATATATAGATCAGAATATTCAATATTCAAACGCCATGTGTTAATATTGCTGTCGTTAACATGCCATGTAGCAGTATATGTATCTGTCTATTATCTGCCAACACGAATACGTAATGTTATAACCGGTATCTAATATATACAGCAACCCTTGCCAAATGTCTTAAGGCCGCTTATAAAGACAAGACACTGGCTGAAACGACATTCACTTCTTCGAATTACAATCCAATGCTAAATTTATGTCTTTATTTGTAGACATCTCACACCATTCTCACATACCCCACAGATCGTAAACGGGCAATATAAGAGGGTCCTAATCTCCTTAACGCCCGAAAGGTGTGTCTGAAAAGATTGGTCGTACCTTCGGGCGTCGCAGCGTATAAGAAACACGACGACAACCCCGTAATCTAGTCAAAGAACTAATTACGAAAATAGGCTGGATGCGTTGGGTGAAGTAACATGACATTTTTGGTCTAGTGGACAACGATGGATGGCTTTACAATACATCACTGACCGGTGGTCAAGCTTCATCAAGGTGCGCTTTTTCACCTTTTGCACGCCGACTTCAAAGACACCGACAAGTTAGTCACGATTTCGAGATGAAAAGATTCAATTTTGTGATAATTATTACGCCTCGCGACTATGCATTGTCACCGTGTTTGGTAAATAACGATAGAGTACCATTTAATTTGTGTTTTGGAGAGGGACGACGGTGGACGACAGCCGGTTTTCGTGTAGCCTTGTGCTGCAGAACATCAATCGTTTGATCTTGTTGATACGGGTTAAAGTATTACATAGTGTCGTTTTATTGCTTTCTTTTGAGAAGTGAAGTGTTATGCATTTAATCCGGACACCTACTTGATTTAAAGGTCACGAGTGAATAGGTGAAGTGTGAATGGTCAACAGAAGCCATTGTAAAGAATAAATAAGAACAACAAGCATTGAGGGAGATATAGCGATAGAAATCTACGTGGTTCATTATGGTCTGAAAGTAGAACTACGACTGGTACCATGGACTGTGAAATTGGAAGGAAACGGATCTAATATATTTAACTAAAGTTGCCAAGTAAAGTATCTAACAAAATATTGACCTATGTCTCGCCTTCCCGTAGAAATAAGTAGTAAAACTAATCAGATATTGCGAATAAATATAACACGGTTGAATCTTGCAATGCGTGACGGTAACCTGCGTGACCATTATTAAAATATAGACTTGTGTTTATTTCATGTTTACTAGTATATCACAAAGTGCACGAAACTTTGCTAAGGTACCGGACTACACTAATGATACTCTCCACGGAATTCATACATCGATCTAGTCTAACAAGTATTTCAAAATGTTTTATTTACATTGGTCTAGATCTATCTCATAATATAAATATATATATATGCGTAGTCGCACGTATTAATACCGAATATTGTAATGCACATAAATAAGGCAGTTTACCTGTATTTGTTAAATATTGAAATTAATTTATTATTGGAGATGTATCGAAAACAAATCACAACTGTACACCCTCTGCCGCATGTGTATATGCATATGGTACACCCCACTGTCGGATAAATACTAACCTAAACAAAATCTAACACGTTTAGTTTTCCCAGTGCCTCATTAGTGTGTATGAAAACACTGTACCAATTCCAACAAAATATTTTCCCTAATTACACTGTCTAATTTCATTAACGTCAAATCGCGGATAATTACTAGTCAGCAAAATGTGGTGTTTATTTCCAGACAAAGTGGTCCGGATTTGAGAAACCGTACTCTTCAATCAAGTCGTCAATCACAATATTACATCTCCTGCAAAACAATCCACAACCATACGTTTATTTGAAGTTTAATCGCTCGCGATCGGCGCGACACCCTCGCATTTCCCATCGTTGTCCCCGGGGAAAGAGACGTCGAGAACGGGATGCTAAAACTATTAGGGTCTTCAGAGGACGTGGAATTATGACTGTTTTTTTCTCTTTCTTTATTTTTCTTTATTTTAGCCAAGGACGCACCTGCATCTAAGAAACTGGAGATGGGAGTGAACGAGATTACAAGCCAGATATTAAGGCGACAAGCTAGAATTAGAAGTCATTATGCGTCACATTATCTCCAAGATTTGGTTAACAATAGCCAATATATTTTCTGTTACCGATTTCGTGCATAATAGTTTATAGAAAGGTATGTGGAGTGTTGTAAGATAATACGATGGTTATACTATTGATATAGATACGTTCGACTTTTGATGACCGATAACAGTAGAAAGCGTCATATTAGAGAACACCTGTTCATCAACTGAAGATAATCTGCTAAGGCAATAATGCCTGATTGTAAAGATTATTAAAGAAAGTAATAGGTAAGTGTCGTTAATCCTCACAAGTATAAATCAAAATGTATTATGATATATACATGGCATGTCAAAACATTGGTCGTTAACGGAACCGCATTAAATAAAATGGAATAAGTTGTTCATACTAATTCAGACGAGCAACTGATTTAAGACTATAGCTTAAAGACGGGTAAATTAACTGGACAAGTTTAGAGGGAATGTTTCTAGAAAATAAAAAAACACACGGATACAGTATTAATAGGAAATGTTTAAAAAAAACTAAATTCAGATATTTAACCTGAAAGTCTAAATTAAATTTAGCAATTCTGAATTTTTTTAATTGAAATAACATTCGAACACTGATGCTAGATGGTACATCGGTATTTACGGTCGCATGGTTTAATCCTGAGAAAGGTTTGTGGGACACCGGTAAGAAAAGTGTCATTAAAGACGCATCATAGACACGTTCGTCATTCTGAGATTCCCCGTTGTGATCCAAGCCGGAGTAGACACGATAAACTGCAACACACAGATACTGAGTGTACTTTCCCACATACATCTGCATAAATCTGCCTACGAAATAGCACTGTCTTGGTCTTATAACCTTTATTAAAACCATTTTAGGAAAATACGGTCGTAAATCCAGAACAATAGAACATAATGCGATAGCTGACAGTCGCATGATATATTTACGTAAATGGCTGTCAAATAAAACGCACAGGACCAATTTTACCGATATTTTCCGCATTTCAAGAACGTTATTTAATTGTTCTTTTACCCTTTCGCCAACTCCCTCTATCACCAAAATGTCATAAACGATGGACATTTCGTCAGGCCTATGGGTAATGCCTCACGATTCCACGCAGGTTTTATGCCCGTATCAAACAGGCAAACGAGCTGTTAGGATAGACCTACGGCGTTTTACAGCCCATATTTTGGCCAAAAGTTCTGTCCGTATGCAAAACGTTGACGTCGCACGCTTTGATTTTACGACTAAGTACAAGTACTTTCCTCACGAACTGCAGGGGACTGCAATCGAACTCAATAGTGGACAGTAGGAACACTATACTTTCGGGGCATAAACTCTCAGATTCATGGTGTGAAAATTGCAAGCATGTTGGAAAGTAAACTCGGCTTAAAATGCGAATCTGCATTAAAATCTATTAGGATGAACATAAAGTCCAGATGGTCGTTACTGAGGTAATCCGCTTCTTGTTTGATATATGATTAATTATGGAATATTTTATTACTGGTATTATTACGTGCATTATGTGTCGCTACATGGTGTGTGGTAACATATGCCTCATATATGTTCAAATGTCAAGGACTGGGACTGAATATGATAATATGAATATGTGTTATGCAGCACCATGAAGTATATTTCCGCAAGTTATTGACTGTTGTGAAAGGTATATTTAGTTACAAATAAAACATAGTCAACTTTTGTCAAAGATGCATGTTACTGCTCACATGTTAAAGAACTTACAGCATCATGCATTACATGTATGTATTTGCAACGTTGTGCATTATTTAACACGCTCAGTATACATATCTTAAGATGCAAAGTATCACCTTATAAGAACAGAGGTCTTGCCATAGATGATTGGATAGAAGCTAATGGGTAATGTAATGCATTATACGAGTTTCCTCCCTTCAAATCACACCGGATATTCACGAAACGTCCACGGAGGTATACGAAGCCACATCTGTATACTCGCATTGTACATGATTTATAACTTCAACTTATGTACCGAAGGACTGAATGTGCTTTCAGATACGGCGGGAATTTATTAACGTCATGTATTAGAGTTATCTCCCTTAACTATAATCGAGTACGGTTATCTCCACTTTATCAATCCAACCGCGGAATGGTATATGGTTTGAAGTTCACCGTTAGGCACCGTCAGAGATTATCGTCGCCACTGAGAGGCAATACAATCTCAAGCCGTGTATGGCACCTTGAAATAATCACTATATTTATATATTCGCATGGGGGAAGTCGGCCGTTTCAACTTCAAGTGCTGTAACGTATAAAGATCTACTCAGTGTTAACGATATCCGTCAACATATATGGACCTAAAGTCAATTTGCGTTAACGTGACATGGGAGAGGAAGAAAGATTCCTAGAGTTGGGTGTAAAAGAGGAACTATAGTCGGAAATATTAGATTCAAAATATGAAAGAAGTGTGAATGGAACATGCCTTGGTTTACGTGTTTAATCTGATAATGTTTTAACTTTATCGTCCACGTAATGTTTCGGAGCATATTGCTGTAGTTGGAAATTTTAGATTCAAAATATGAAATGCGCGTGAGTGGAACATGCCTTGTTTTACGTTCGTAATCTGATAATGCTTTAACTATATAGTCAGCGTAATGTTCCGAAGCATAAATCAGTTCCTGTGTATCTTTAAACACGGAGTTTTGCCCGTGGGTGCCGAGCAGCGAACGCCGGACGAAAACAAAACGATTTCACCCCCGTTATTATCATACATTCGCTACGATGAAAATAATTGTTTGATTTTTGGTTCCGAGTCAGGTTTCTGAGAGCTTGCCGTTGGGTATTTGTTCTAGATGAGACATCTGAACTGCAATCTCCGGAAGACATTACCGCACGTGACCGTCACGTGAGCTTTACGTTAAACTGAGAAGTTTAGAAATCACTTAACTCATTAATCTGTTTAAAATCATACAGTCCCGAACAGGCATGTTTTTAACGCGGGATGCAATGCATGTTGCACCAAATCATGGCAAATGCTGTGTTTTAAAAGATCGACTTATCTTTAGAAAGCATCGTCAATTTTCTAGGTAACAATTAAGTGATGTCATCGCTGTACTCGTGCATGGTTCTGACAGCTGGAGACCTACGTACCCGGATGTCAATGTCGTTCGTTTACCGGTGTATATGGTAACTGTGGATGTTCTAATAATGGCATGGAATATATACTACTTCTACTACTACACTACTAATAATAATAATAATAATAATGTCTATTTATATTGCGCTATACTGCATCCACATGGTGCATGCTCAGAGCGCTACAATAGTATTACCTCGGACATTAGATCAATGTGCACTGATTATGCTTTTCTCAACTTCCTGGTGAGTATCCAACCTAAGCTGACATTCCAGGCGGTAGAAGGTTATTATTCACAATTCTATCTTATCGTAACGGGTACCCATTTACAGATGGGTGGACTGGAGCAGTGTGAATGTTAGTACTTTGTTCAAGAGTGCTACACGATGGCAGGAGCCAGGCTCGAACCCGGGACCTCCGGGTTGTGAGGCAGGCTCGCTACCTCAGGATCACCGCGCTCCACAGCAAAATAAATTACGCAAGGAACTCTGAAAGTATCGTAACACTTAAACTCGCATGAGGATAAAATCACTCAACTCCCAGAAGTGCTTACATGACAGCCGAGATTAAGATGTACAACTGCATCCAGGATTATTGCTTACATATCTATGTGATTCACAAGATAATACTACAAATTCAAATACGTACGGTAGTGAACATTTATATTTGTACTTTTGTTACATGTGTATTCATCACGATTTAAAATATGCTTCGAGTTTTATGTCGATATCAGATTGCCGGATGTTTAAACGATGTCTAAAAAAACAAATATGTGTCCAGAAGTCTTTCTTTAAAATATACTAGTATTTAATATAATTGTATACAGAAATATAGATCCATGTTTCTTGCCCATGGGTGGCAATAATACTATCAACACCAAAATAAACTATTTTAAAAATGCCAAGTGTATGTATGCGTCGCTTTGATGAACATTGAACAAACATGAATACTATATTTTCACTTTGAAGATGTCTAGAGAATAATCCAATGAACAATTATATCCCATTCAAAAATATAATATCCCTTTTGTTATTTTCGAATGACTGAAATCCGATTACTGTTCCATCAGTCGTGCTTATATTGATCTTAACACTCGATCTCCCAAACTGAATTTACTAGTAGTGTTGGTGATACCTGTCTGAAGATCTCGTTAACGTGGCTTTGTTTACGTTGACGCCAACCAAGAAGCGCGTGCGGTACTATCATGTGACAGCCCCGCAGCGAACGGTCACGTGACTCGGTGATAATTTTCGCCGTGAATGCCCGAAAGCAGAGGATGATATTGCAACAATAGGAAGACCAACAATGGAGCAATTTCGTTTCATTTCATTGAAGAATAGGTGAGCAGAAATGTGACTGACATTATATTAGCCTCTCTATCATTCGTATCTTCGGTTAAAAATTCGGGACAGATTAGACAAATCACTAAATAGGAGATTCTATTTTGTAGCAATTAGGATTTTTGGAAATTTGTAATTTGAGACGTGAGGCATAACATACCAATGTTCATTTTCACAATATAAAATGCTATTCTCATCTGAGTCCCATCTGCCAAATATCTAGTTTCAAATAGAAATGGTAACAGGATTAAAAGCATAACTGATTGTTGATATTGCAAAGTTCAAATTCATGCAGAACGAAGGATCAGCTTGGAACGTAGTTAATGCGATTTGGAAATAAAAGTACTATCTTCTTAATTTAATATTACTAAAGTAAACGGACTTATATACGATAGTTATTATGACCACATGCAAGATATGACACCGAACATGGACAATGGTAGAAGGGTGGCTGGTTTCTCGAAGAACCATATATTGATAAAAATAAATAGGCTATTAGCTGAAAGGAGCCATTAACCCATATCTATATTCTAAAAACGTGAAATAAAGTAGCAATAGTTAACGTTCGGTTTGACGTAGCAATAAAATATACGAGCTCTCAAAAATACGCGAATTTGACAGAATGTAGAAGAAACTAAAATGAATACGTCACATTTTGAAATGTAGCAAGGAAAAGAAACATGTATCTTTTTTCCCACACATTCATTTAGAGATAATTTACAGATGTTCATAAAACAAAATAGCAAGTATGGCTTCTCTATGCTCATTTCACGATGCACATTAGTTTGAGACGAAAGTGATGAAAATGTCAGTCCATATTATTCCTTCAATAGCTCAGTATACTTCAGCCCCCATCTCTCTCGTTCCGTGAGACTATGACGAAATATGAAATGCCTCCTTAAATCCTTCGTGACATTAAAAAGGCCTCGCTGAGTAGTTTAAGGCAGGATCGAATTTCCCCGTTCACCCATACATACCTCATAGATTAATAGACCTACAAAACCTATCTTCAAGGGGGGTACCTTTACATCTCTCAGAAAAGAGAGCCAGTCTTGCAAGATCAGCAGCTCGGCGCCAGACCTCGATGAAGTTATATTTCTCCGTAGATACTGGAAGTGAGGAGGAGGGGGAATAAGGCGGGACGGATAATAAAATATGGAAACTTTCCCAGAATGATTGTCAACGACTTAAATGCGCTCCTGGAGATTTTACACAGAGAGGAACCTATTGGGAACACTTCCAGCCTCTGCGAGTTCAAGAGGAGGACTATTAGCTCAGTGTGAGCGTTAGATCAGGTGTTGAAGTACAACATTTTTACCTCCGGAAAATAAATACACCAGCATACACATTCACACACGCACATATGCACATAGAATGAGAGAAGAAAAAGAAAAAGGAGAAAGCTGCCAGAGTTGCGAAAGAAAACAAATCTAGTAAATTTGGAATACATCATAATTGAAATGTATCTTAGCATGTATACTATAGGAATATTTAAGCAAAACTAGTCTATATTAACTGAATATAATTATCTATAAGTGTAGTGTGTATTCGTATAGTTTGTTCTCTGATAGAAATAGTTCAAGTATATTTCAATTCAATGTGATCATGGCACAAATGAATAAATAATATTTAAGTTTATAATTAGAAATTTTGCAAGACGAAAAGTTCACATATATATTGTTATATTCAAATTCGTGATGTCGTACAACATTAGTGAGTGACTATAAAAGGGCAATGCATGAGTAGTAGATAATGCTGCATAGACCAATATACTCGGCAGATCGTACCCGTTTCTGTTACATATATAGATACCATGCAAAATAAATGGCTTAGAATTATGGCTTAAAATACGAACGTCGGTTTTATTATTTTAAATATTATGCTATTAGATAGATGAGTGCAATATGATTAAATTAAAGTATACTTGATAGTATGGGTATATATTATATTTATAACAATTGAACCGTGTATTTAAACATTTGAGTTAATAATATAATTACGCGTATACTACTATAGGAAATACTTATGTCAATATTATCATTAATAGTGTAAATGACAATGAGCAACATTTGGTAATCTGTCGGGACATTTTTTTAAATATTTATTAAAATATAAATATGTTTAATATTTAATACATTTTTTTCTGCATGCAGACCCGCATGGCAATATAATTAATCATTGTTTGCATCATCCGCACGTGTTGGAAGCACACACAGACAATTCTACGCTCATACCCTCATGGTTCCGCCCGTCAGCGTGTTTATTTCACAAGATTGTGTCTCATTAAATCTTTAACCGGACAGTACCGGCTAATTCCGCAGGAGATCATTTGACCAAACCGACCACGTGAAATGAGCTGTCTTGATTTAGATTTTGACGCGGGAAGGTTTTCATTTCCGATTCAGCTCTGGGCGTCTTCACCGTTAGGACCTCTGGCGCATTGTAATTACTTTCGTCGTTGAGAGTTCCCTGTCCGCTTTTGTTTTCCCGTTCTTATTTACAACGCAATCTCCTAGTTTATTTCGTTCCGGATCGAACGCTAATTAGCTTCCAGATTTTACTAATAACCGTAATTAACAGAAGCGCAAAGGCCGTTGCTGATTGTGAAATAAAACCATAGGCTTTGAAGGTCCGTGAGATTCAAAGAGAGGAAAAAACATAGTTCGCATGTACACTAAAAAATAAGGTTCACAACCGGATTAGGAAATTCATCGAATAAGTTCATTATAGTATCAGATACCGCTTTTCCAACTGATTTTCCTTTCAGCTGTTGCAAAGGGCCGTTTAAATCCACTAATAAAGGGGGATAATTAGCCAGGTTCATATGAATGAGATTTCCAAGATAGGGACAAACTCGCCAACTAAAGAAATTGAGGAACGAAATAATTAGGTTTATTACAGGGTTCGATTTATGAATTATTACTGCTGTACTGTTTCCCTTTATTTATGCATTACTGTTGATCCAGTAGCTAAAACCTCAACGTCAACGTGCACAATGAACTACTGTTCTTCAGCACAGAGTATTGAAACCAGTCCATCACGAATCAGCCCAATTAGGCTTGTTCCTACATCCCCTCGTATATGCATACCCCGTTCCCTAGCCAATTATTATGCTTCTATATCCCTGGAACTGCAGGAATATATCAATTACATGTTGTAAAAATTATATCGTAAATGGCGTCTTTATTGACATTGATAATATAGTGTCCCTCAAATAGTGCATGTTGACGTATACAAATAATTTGATCTAATTGTTTCTTAGATTTCTTTCAGGAACATGCATCATAACTGTTGACCTCGTGTATGTACCGTAGCTATCATGCCATGCATGCTGACAAAGAATAAGTAGATTTCATATTGTCCAATATATACGGTACGATTGCGATTCAGACAAATACTTGAAATTCTTGAAATGACAATTATATACTTTATACGTTTATAACAATTGACAAATCTCGGAAACCATTGAATACCGGTAAAGCTAATTTTCACAGTACATTTTTCAATGTTAACAGTGCAAGTATTCTAAAATGCACATTAAATTATACACGTCTACAAGGCACTAATGCTTTCAGATTCTAAGTAGGTGGTTGTACAATATACGTATGATTCTAGATTAGTATAGAAGCATTCAAGCATCAACAACGTGGAATTGTTCATTGGAAATGCGAAGAAAATTACGAGTAGGCCTGCAATGTTAAACATCAAAGTAGGCCTGCAATGTAAACATCAAAGTGCTAAAATACTGACATATATCTAGAAACTTTAGCAGTTCAATAGAGCACTCTTAGTTTATCTACGATTGACGTTGTTTATCTTAATAAAAGCATTTTTCTTCTGCTTGCATTTCTATGGGAATGGGATTTTGGCTATTTCGGTACTATTGCTGTTTCATTGTACATACAAATATTTAACATCAATTAATTAAATGCATACACTCGTGATGTTATTTTTATATGTTGACATAGTTCGCAATCAAACGGATTTTACCTGAAACATAGACTAATAAAATGTGCACAATTTCAGGTAAAATACGGTTTGACCATGAAATATGGCAATGAACTGTGATTTCAGTATAAAATGCATTTCAGAATCAAATATGCATGGAATATTTTAGTATCATCGCTGTGTTATTAAATATGTTTGTCATATATTATTTGTTTCAATGAACTATTGTTTATTAATACTTCTTGCAACGGTGAGGTATGTAATTCGCTGCAGCAATCAACCTGCAACGTTAATTACTGTTCACCATAAATCAATGCTATGCCATATCCATGCACTCATGGAATCCTCGTGCATCTCTTCTTAAGTAATATACACTAGAGATGTTTAATTCCGCTGATATGTTTATTTTTCAATGTCTATTTCACAAATATGTTCAGTTTATATTTATAGTGACATCTGCATCCTGCGCTTACTGGTTGGCCGTTTGATAAAATACGAGAGAGATGCTGAGAACCAAATCTCGGGACTAAGATCATCTGCTGTGATACAACGGCTTTCTAGATCTCTTAGTCGGCTTCCGTGGAGTCACGTGTGGTGTGCGCGCAAGTCTCGGGATGTCTCGCAGCAGGTTTTGATTTCCCTATCTCGGAAATTCGCGCGAGATTTGATGTAAATTCGTTTCTTTGCATGTTGGTAACTGTTGATCAAGCACGCTTCCTTGATTCCACAATTGCAAAACTTTTCCGATAAGATAATCGTGAAAATGACTCTTCAAAAGATGCGTCTTAAAATTGGATCGTAAATTGAGTTCTTGAATGATATATTGGCGGCATGCGCACGTTTTTTTGTTCTTGGGCCTAAAGTGTGTTGTCATAACTTCGCAATATTTAACTTGTGAAATAGTAAATTAAAATGAGTTGCTTATTTAAATAATATATTTATCTTTACCTATACATTGTGCATGAAAAAATATAGAACACATCAGAATTAGTTCTAGATATAAAAATAACTTTACTTTTAACAAATAAGCATTAATTTCAAATCGCAAGAACTGCTGATAGGCTAGATTTGAATTCTTTGAAATTTACTGGAACCTATGATGTAACTGGAACTTTAGATGAAGTTAGAATGTTTCAGAATTGATCAGTGATCGTGGCTTTACAGCGTGTATACAAATTATATACAGCCTTCATACAGCCTTGCCCTAATTATTTGTCCAACAAAGAATAACACGTGACATTTAGAACCAATGTTTCAAAACACAAAGGTCGTGCCGCAAACCATAATTTCATGGCATTAGTATTGAAAAATAGTCGAAACAAATCACGCCATAATATTATGTCTATGCATAAT
>JAVCKZ010077398.1:0-13062 GCA_034780755.1 Lepetodrilus elevatus
TTAAAGAACAACCTATTTTTCAACAAAACAACACATGCTTACTTTTCACTTTATTAAAATATTAAAATGTACATGTATCTGTTTTAACAATGGCAAGTAACCCTCAAATGTCAAAGTTCTAAATGGTATACATTAAAAAATAATTTATTCCAATAAATACTACATATTAAGTTATGCGTCTGCCAAAGAATACTGGTGTTGCCAAACTTTTTACCTTCAGTATAATTTTCTTCTTTTTCTCACTCTTTCTCCCTCTTTTAATTGGGGCTTACTATGACTTGGAGATAACCTGCACCATGTAGCCCACACATAGTATAGTGTTGCAGTAGATCTGTAAGTACAGGCCGATATCTGTACTGATGAAGCAAGGACAATGACTGCACTACTACAGTGCATTAATTGCATCCTATCATGATTCGACTGCTTCGGAAAGGTTATTTCTGCAGACAGTGATGCTGGTTCCCCCAGGGTGGATTCAACCTCAGGGACTTTGGCTTTGAAGTCACAAGATGGCAACATTTACATTATTGATTCAGTGAAATGAGAATCTAATTACCGAGTTCTTAACTCTGGTCTGGTCAACAAGAAGAACTGGTACAGTGTCGGCATCTGTTAATGGATTGCATTTCCGTCTTGACATTATAAAACTGTACATCACCTTCTTAATGTTCGGTCTGAGTACAATAGGCAGCTGGACCCATTCAGCAATTTATGATTTATTTTGCAAGTTGATCTTTCCTTGATGTAAAAGTGGAATACTGGTATATCATATTCCTCTATATTCACAATGACAACCACATGAAAACTAACCATATGGGGCTAGGCCATAAAGTTGATTGTCCTTTCTGTAGGCATGTTATAAAATACTGACATCCGTCATCAGAGATATTTCCCATTGGCTAAGTTGCTAGAGTGACAGAGATCTCAGGTTTTGATCCAGTTACAATATTGATACTTCACATTGGGCTCCATTTATGAAATAATATTTTGTAATGTTCCTGGTTCCAAGATGTACAGAGACAAGAAGTATGTGTACATGTTGATGGAGGTGTGTCTAGTAGTGGAGCTGTCGACATGATCATATTTTAAAATGATAACCCACATTGGGCGCCACTTGTATTGTAATGGTATTGAATGTTCCCTATTTTGTTTCAGACTGTACAAGACGTACAGAGACAAGAAGTATGTGTACATGTTGATGGAGGTGTGTCTAGGAGGAGAACTGTGGACCATCCTGAGAGACAGGTTAGATATGGAAATCTCCACTCACAAATTGCATTTCGTTAATACACTTTTTCACTTGGAGACTATGTTGTTATGTATGCCTAGTTTTACATAGCCAGTCTTCCAGTTGCAATCTGTCTCAAGTGAAAATATTTCCACTACTGTATTGTATCTATCATTCATTTTTGTGTGGATATATCAACAATTCCTTGATTCTATTTTTCTGACTGACCATGGATATTGTGCTATAAATAATAATAATAATAATAATAATAATAATACAGTATATTCGTAATGCCCTTAACCCATTTGTTAGGAAATTGATCCGATATGTATACAGGTGCAAGGTCTCAAACTATACCCCTACCTGGGTATAGTTTGTAAGGCCTGATACTATACCCGGGTATAGTTTGGATGAGCTGAAACTGCTACCAAGCAATACCCTGGGGTATAGTTTGGATGAGCTGAAACTGCTACCAAACAATACCCCGGGGTATAGTTTGAGGCCATCCAGATTATACCCAGGTATACTTTCAAGGGGGGGGGGTATATTTCCAGAGGTTACACTTTTTGTTTGAACACTTTCAGAGGTAACTTCGATGACAATGTGACTCGGTTCTGCGTGGCGTGTGTCCTCGAAGCCTTCCAGTACCTTCATAACAAGGGCATCATCTACCGTGATCTCAAACCTGAGAACCTCCTGCTTGACACGCGAGGATACATCAAACTGGTAACACAACCCCACTTGTCTCAGAGAAATATGCACACATGAATATATTTTGTATTCAGCAAGTATCAGGTAACATCAGATTCTAGGATTGGCCTTGTGTAAGATGATACGGCTACACATGTGATATAGTATGATGTATGAATACAAAACCAAGGTTAATTGTTCTTCTTATGTGCCCAGTGTGATGTCTGCAGTGGAGAACAGATTTATTTATGATTAACCCTATCCATGCTGACGGCAACTGGAGATGTGCTAAAGAGTAGTGGTTGTGTCTAATCCAGCAGGGAGAGGGTTAAGAATGCAATGCTATGTCTGTATACAACACACATTGATCATGATATTAAATGTTGGATATGGATGGGTTTTTTTCTCCATCAAGCCATTTCACAAACTTTTATTCTCTATCTCAGGTTGACTTTGGGTTCGCCAAGAAAGTTGGTTCTGGCAAGAAGACTTGGACGTTCTGTGGAACGCCGGAGTACGTTGCCCCGGAGATCATCCTGAACAAGGGCCATGACCATGCTGTGGACTACTGGTCTCTGGGCATCCTCATGTTTGAACTCCTCACAGGGAGGTGAGTCAGCATCACTACAACTGGTCAGCTTGTTCTGTATGGGGTCTGTGTCTCCATCATCCTATGGTGTCTTCTGCTTCCCAATATTTTGATCTGTCTCCCATTGGTATCCCCTACTTCTCATTGGTGTCATTTGCTTCCTATTGGTGTCTTCTGCTTCCCAGTGTCTTGCTTCCCAATGTTCTGCTTCACAGTGGTGTATCTTGCTTTCCAATATTAATGTTCTTGCTACCAATTGTATATATTTCTTCCTAATAGTGTTGTTTGCTTCCCATTGGTCTCTTCTGCTTCCCATTGGTATCTTCTGCTTCCCATTGGTGGTGACTGTTTCCCATTGATGTCATGCTTCCCATTAATGTCTTATGTTTCCCATTGGTGGTTTTTTTTGCTTCCCATTGGTCTCTTCTGCTTCCATTGGTGGTGAATGTTTCCCATTGATGTCTTCTGCTTCCGATTGGTATCTTCTGCTTCCCATTGGTCTCTTCTGCTTCCCATTGGTGGTGACTGTTTCCCATTGATGTATTATGCTTCCCATTGGTGTTTTTTGCTTCCCATTGGTCTCTTCTGCTTCACATATATTGTGTTGTATAATTCTTAGCTGTTTTCACTATTTCATTAAGTTACACCATTAATATAAGCAATTGTCTATATACATATTTACTGCATACACCTTTAGTTCAAATTTATATGATACAGAAGTATGATGAAAAGATTCTTTTTGGAAGGGTATTTGTAAACATGCAGAATTTCTGCTATGGTAAGTTTAGTATGGTAATAAAACGAAAGACTGTGTACAAATTCACATCACTTTGTCAACTCCTCATCTTGTAAGTGAGCGAGTTTTTGTTTTACATCACAGCAGGAATCTTTCACCCATACGTGTAACGTGACGATTCTCATCTTGAAAGTAAGTCACATTACATGATAGTGCATACAGGACATTTCCGCCAACTATCAATAAAATTTTGAATAAATATTATACAAGCCATATTAAAAATGATCTTATCTTTCAGTCCCCCTTTCTCTGGCTCGGATCCCATGAAGACATATAATGTCATACTCAAGGGCATCGATGTCATAGAGTTCCCACGCAAGATCGGTCGCAATGCTCATACGCTCATCAAGAAACTGTGTCGAGAAAACCCGGTGGAAAGATTGGGCTACGGGAAAAATGGCATCATGGAAATAAAGAAGCACAAGTAATTTATGATTTCTATTTCTAATTAGAGGAATATTTCTGAAAATGTTTCCAACTTCATACATTGAGATATTACATATATTCAATATATTTACAAATGCATTCATACAACAACTGACCAATATGTATGATATTTGAAATGTTAACCCTTATGTACTTCTCTACAACAGATGGTTCCAAGGCTTTGACTGGGAGGGGTTGGCAAGGCATACAATGTTACCACCCATCGTGCCAAAGGTAACATTCTCAACTGGAGTTGTCACATTTCTTTAAACTAACATTATTGTGAATGAAGTTGTTTGTAAATAAAAAATATGAAGAACACAATACAATGGGATGACAAATAATGTCAGATGAATTAGGAGATGACATCTAGGCCTTGTGACATCAATAGTGTACTGCATGTTAGAAGTTGAACATCATGAATGCCTCTAGGTACCATTCCAAAGAACAATTATATCTCCACAAGAGTTTATTATCCAATGTGCTACAGACAATGATATATATATATATATATATATATATATATATATAGTGCTACCATTGTTATATGGAACAAGACCAACTTACAACATTATATTTCTGCCCTGTGCATATGTAGCTGAATGTGACATGATGCCTCTACTGGTCCTAGTACCCAGAAGATTTACCCATTTTGTTCAGACAATAGAGCATTGGACTCCGGTTTGAATCCTAGGATCGGCATGATCCTTGATTACACATAGTTCAAATGTTTCTCTCAGTAATATCGATGAAACACATGGATACTGTTTGGAATATTGTGTTAAGTTTTAAATCTTGTTTTCTACAGATCAAGGGTCCGGCTGACTTTAGCAACTTTGACAACTACCCCGCAGATCTGGACATCCCTCCAGATGAGACGTCGGGGTGGGACGTCACCTTCTAGACGTCATCGTCGTCATCATCGCCGTCATCGTCGCACAGACCCATCATCCAAAGCCACTCACCTCATGCCTTCCTTCTTCCATCAGCACAACATTATGCAGACAAGCGTCACGTGATGCGGCACCTGCTGTATACGACATGACATGACATGACATGCTGCCATACCTAGAAAACAATGCATGCCAGCTACCTAGGTGCACGAGTAAATGTATAGCATGGAAATATATTTACAAAATATCTGTTTGTCACTGGGACATTTGTGTGAAACTGTTTGATGAGAAGCATGACAGTGTCATATATGACTTGTAGTCATTCCGACAGACATTACATGCTGACATTTATGGGTAGAGTTGATTAGAACGAGTGTCATTTATACTGAGACTGCGTTATGGTCTTGCTCGCTGGAGTGCAACTGCTGGGGCTATACGAATCTCATATTGAGATATCTTGCAAGGTGCCACCCAGTACGATTAGGTTTTAGATAATGTAGGTCAAGTTCGTAGCACTTCTAAATATGATAAATATATTAAGTAAGTTTATTCACATTATCATAGCTTCTAGATTAGGGTAAACATTTGGAATATTTCAAGCTAAATTAAATATGACATCTACATACAGCATTAAATGTATCTTTCCTTCATATCTTCTCTATAACTTTTAGACTGTAAATGTGCTCATGCATGTAACCTACCGGTAATAGGAATAATCAATTTAGAAACTAAAGTAAGTCCAACACCCCTGTTGTATATCTGATAATAAATACTATTGGCTAATGCCCATGTTAACATTGATTTGCGATCAAAATGTTAAAGTTATAGTTGAAGTGAAAATGTCGCAAAAGAAATAGAAATTCATCACTCCATAAAGTACATTTTTGGGGATGGGGTTTTGACAGTGACTAACACTGTTATGTACGACGAAGTATAAAAGAAAAGCACTGTTGCAGAGTACGGCTATGCATATGACACGTCATAACTCATAAGTAATGTCTATGCAGGATTAGAGACCATTGCATTAGGAAGTAGGTATTTGTTTTCTATGGTATTTAATAGCTTTATTTGTCTGTTGTGTATGGGATATCTATAAAATAGATATTGGAGTCATCAGTTTGAAATTTATATATTGTTATAGTTCCTCCTTTTAAATAGCTCTCGTTCTAGAATTTTTTAAGTTTCTATAAATTATGTATTGAACATTGATGATGTTGTAGGATTTGAGTTAATCGGTTGAGTTTATTGTAAGTTTTAAATTATTCTTGTTATATGCACATAATATTGATGTTTATGGATAAGTTTCAAAGGTTAAAAGTTATTTTATCCTGTCAAATATGTCAAATTATTAAATAAGGTTTACTTCTTCTATGGTTCATTTCAAGATTACAGACTATTTTACTAGTTTTATTTCATTAAGATTATTGTACTGGAGTTGAGAGATAAGGTCAAATATAATTTATAATATTTAACAAATACCAACGGCAATTAACTTTCCAGATAGTAAGTATTGTCTGAAATTGCTGGACCATTTTATTATTAAATCTTCATTGGTCGCAAGTTTTGATATGACTTAGCAATAGAAGGGAGATAACTGATCAGATATTTCATAGCATCCTTAGCATGCTAGATTGAATTTACGTGAGGAAATGATTTGATTGTTATATTGACGTACTGGCTCATGGCGCTAGGATATTCAGGGGGAGATAATCCTTTAAGCTATACTGACAACCTCAGCTGTAATAGATTTACTTCTGAATATGGAGTTTAACGTCACTGCTGGAATATTTCACCCATTTGCGACGAGATTTACTTTTGACAGTTTATGACATAGTAGAAGTACAGTATATACTATGCATGACAAAGCTGCACGATTGGCTCATGACGATAATATGCATTTTACAATGTTAAAGACATGTTACGGTATGTATTTCTCATGCGACAACCTATCAACAATTATGATATTACTGGTACATGTCTATATGTCAGCCAAATGCCTTGCAAACATCACTGATGTGTAAAAGTATTCAGTATTGGATAGTTTCTGTTGTATTTATGTCATATAATTTATGTTTGTTTATTGACATCAAGGTAATAATTTTATATCTTGAAACAATGTTTCTTTTCAATAATGTGTATTATGGTACATATATCCTGTTATTTAAGTATTCTTGCAAGCATAACCTATGAAATAACATATTTAAGTAACGTATATACCAAACATTTTGTATATACTTAGAGCAAATCTGAACAAAAAAACTTCTTTGTAAAAGTTTTTTGGTATATATATATATATATACTGTACTCACATTTAAATTATTTGATAAATAAATCTAAAAGACATTAATGCACTATTATTGACACTTCCGGTTAGACCTCTCCACGCTGAAGGCAACCAGAGATGCCCTAAAGAGCAGTGGCGGTGTCCAATCCAGCAGGGAGAGGGTTAAACCAGATTGAACTGTGTGAAGTAGGTTATTGAGAACTATACTGAGAGGCACAAAAAACGCAATGCATATTTCACTAAGAATTTTCTTATGAAAATGTCATCATGTATATGAATAATGCATACAAATGGTGTATTGAACACATCTGTAATTGAAAGAGGATATTTCCCAAACCGACGTAAAATTGAAGAAAATGTGTTTGAAACAGAAAACACAGGATATTGTTTTTCACAGCAACTGAGCAATTGCATGTAAAAAATGTTTTTCAAATAGTCATTATGTAACATATCAAAATTTCAAAGTAGTATATCAATGCAGTAGTCATCAAATCGTAATCAAACGTAAAATTGCATTATTTGTGCCTTTCAGTATATTCCATATTACGCAGATATAATGTAGTCGTATCTTACATATAGACTACTAATGTTAACCCATTTGTGATAAATATGATGACCCAAATTCCATTCAAGCAATACAGTATTGCATAAAAATTCCAGGAGCGAAAAAGATTTAGTTCACATTTAAATATCGCTTATAAAGAAAAAGGTCACTGTTCTTGTTATGTAAATAACTGTTGTCTAATATTAACTATCTCCAAATGAAAGCTTTATTAAACATTGTATTGCCCATACTTTCTAGTCATACTGATTTTCAACACATATTTATATAGGCTGCCATGGCCTGCACTGTCAAATTATATTTGTCAAAGTTAACTTTGTCAACTTAAATTGAATAGTGTAGATGAGCCTTAAATACATGTATTGTGGATTTGTCAGTCTTACCATGTAAACTCTTTTTTGAATATCAAAGAATTCAAGAGGCATAATCATCTTTGCACGTATTAATATATTTATTTTCAAAAAAAAAATGTGTTCTATTTAAAATAGGGTTAATAACTTGTACTAAATATCTACCCTAAACTTGTGTTGCTGCATTGCCAGTACAAAGAAAACGTGTATCTCAAATTCTTTTTTATTCTCTTTTTCTGTGATCAGTCGTTATGCTCAGATTAATTTTTATTGATTAAGTTATTGAAACATTTTAGATTACGGTCAATAGACATCACTATATTTATGGCATAGAATAGATGGATTTAAATTGAGCAATCTGATAAATTGTTGTACAGATTAGTATATCAGATCAACACTACATGACAACTGTACATGTTGTGCTTCCAAATTCAGTCATGACCCAGGGAATGCTCCATGCTTATTCATATCATAAAATGATTCCTCATCATGTGTATGCATGTTATATGTGTGTGTGTGTGTGTGTGTGAGTGTATATATATATAGAGAGAGAGAGAGAAAGAGTTAAACTTGTATTTAATTTGAACAAATCTGATATCTCTTTCATCTCTGATATTAAACATCAACTGTGATATTGTTGTTAAATCATGTTTATTGTGATTCTGCCTGGATTCTAATTGTAGAATATATACTGATATACTAGCATGTCATATAGACTTCATTCAAAATCTAGTAGTTACTTGTGTGTATATGGTATATATATATACTGCTGTCCGTAAGTTAGCAAGCTACAAATTAAATAGCTTGTAATTAATCTATGATATCATAAAAATAATTGTTAGTACCTATTTTTTTTCTCGAGCTGTCAAATGAAGTACCGTAAACAATTGTTGTTTTTGTAAGGTTCATATTGTCATTTATTTATAGCAGTAGATTTTATTTGTTAAATTACATTTTTTTAAATATGTAATAGAATAGCAAACATTTATATTTTTCATTGCTTTCAACAATAACTTCTGTGTATATACATTTCAGGGAATTACGACTAACACATAGATTATTCATGATAAAATGTATACTGCTGTACTTTATTATGAAATATAGGGCTTCACTTGAAGTTAAATTTAGAAATTATAAAGCAGATTGTCCACGTTCTAAGTTAGCTGACCACATATTGATGAATTAAGTTTAATCCAGATGCAATATTTTATGTATGTCAGATTGTATTTCAGAGCATAGTTTTATGTAATTGTCAATTTGGTATTTAAATATTTTATTTGTGTTAATTATTTGATCTTTATTGTTGTTGAATTTTAGTTAGTCAACTATTGTAACTATTGCATTGCTGGAGTATGAAAGGATATCACATTTACTTTTGGATGCCGAAGAAATCAATATGGTTATATCTGATCTCTCTCATCTACAGAAGTTTCTCTTTATAAAAATCTTACTGGAACTTTGTTATAATATCTATAGACCTTTTTGAAAATGTTATTACTTGCTGTACATGTGTATTTGTATATATTACCTTATTTTCGCTTATTACTTGTTACTTGTATCTTACATGCAACATTACATTTCCAAGTCTGATGGTTTCATTTACTATGTCGTCAGATGTAATGTAGTTGCAAAGTGTTTTGCTGCTGGACTAGTATCTGAGTATGAAAGAAAGATTATGAGTCATTATTGTGGAAGTTCTGATAGTCGTAATTATGCATGCATGATTGTTGATTTCGTTGTGGCTTGATTTGGATCTATAAGTGTTGTCATGGTGACTGGTACCACTACAGGGTATACTTGTTATCTTCTGTCACTACTGGTAACAGTACTGACAATCTGTGTAGTGTAATATTACAACATTTCTTGTGTTGTTCATTTGTCTAGGAATATTTCCTCTATTACACTGTATATGTAGCTCGGGCACAGACATAATTATAAAATAATTAATGTTCCAATATATCTGGCTTCCTTCAAGGTATTTCACAGTTTCTGCCATTGTCCAGTATATGTCAGTTAGCACTGTGATCAACAACAAGTTGCTACTGCCAGAAGTTAACTACCCACATGTATATGCCATCTGTGTAGTTTTATGTAATTATTGTTTATTATTCCATTCAAGATACAAGGCATTGTATGTTAGGATGTTACATATGGCTTCTCCTAATGGTATAAGCCATCATATTATTATCTATTTTCAACATGTTGTTTAACATTTACATAATTATACCTGTACGGTCAATTAAGATGCGTACATCTCCATAAACTAACAAGCCATGAAGAAAGTGAAAGATTCTTGAAAGTAGCTCTAAACCTCAATTTAAACTAAAAATAAAAATTAACTACCGTAAACCAAAATGGAAACTTGGGATTAGTGCTGGAATGGACAATGGAAGAAAGGGAAGTAACTTGGACGAGCCTGAATGTTTAGGTCATAAAATATATTAGTGGGTACATATTTCAGATTTGAATATGCACAATAGAAAGCATATTCACATTTTCTTATCTTTGATACTTTTACCAGATTGGTCATAAAATATATTAGTGGGTACATATTTCAGATTTGAATATGGACAATAGAAAGCATATTCACATTTTCTTATCTTTGATACTTTTACCATCCGATTTTGTGCTTTATGTCTGAACAATCACAATTTATATATGACCCACCTCACCACTAAAAACAAAATAGGAACCACTACTTCCACCAAAGAATATAATTTTTTATTATGACCCACTTCAACATTAAGTAGTATCTTACCATAAGGCCAACTCCACTGCTAGATGTCAATTACTAACTGTAGGATCGTTATGGTTATTGACTCATGTTACTACATACATTACTGTAGTTCTGTCTATAGTAACAGGTCACACCATACCGTAGTTAGCTATACTGGCCCTTCTGTACTAGTCTAAATGGCAACTCTAAGGTAACCGTCACGTCAACGTTAGCAATGGTGTAGTCTGTGGCTATAGGTGGGAGTTACGGTTGCCTTATAGAGTTACGGTTCTTACACACCAGAGGCGAGCGATTTATCTCCGCGACAATCAACGAAGACAACAAAATATTCCATCTAAAGTTAACTTGGTTGTTGCAAATTTCCCTTTTGATGTCCAGTCAATATGGAGTTTAACGTCGCTGCAGGGATTTTTCAACTATTTACTACGATTGCTGTGCAAGCATCTAGATAAATGATAAGGTTCTATCTCAGAACTTAAATCGCTGAGTTTGTCGCTGCAAAATTTGCATCTGGTGTGCAAGGACCTTTACCGAAGTCTTAAATGCCCTGGATATCGGTTCTCGAAGCGATATCCAATACATGGAGATCGTGCACTTGCGATAGCGCTATGTTCCCATAGTGGATATGATTATAAGAGCTTCGAGAAACGATACCCTGGTCGTACTATCAGCTCATCACTACCACTAGTCCTAGGTCTGTACGTCACGGCCACACCCTATACTTGTAGCCAGGGTCAGGTCTTCATACCCATTGTCCTCCCATCTCTGCCACGAGCACTTGCCTTTACTGGACGAATTCCAGAACATAGAGCTTTAGAGTCCCCCCGACTTCCATGTGTGTCTGTGATAGGCTACACATGCAGTTTATTAAGTATTCACCGTTAGGTTTTAGCATTGAGAAGCAGTTCGAGGAAGATGGCTGTGATGTACTGCCTCTATGGAGTTGTAGGACATTCAGCATTATTCTATACAATCCTAGCTGTATATTTAAGCCAGCTGCCGTCTAATGAGTTCCTATTAGATGAGGACAACTTTTGTACATCTTGGAGAAGCCTCTACGTGTAGGTTTATCTGCAAGGTAATGTGAAGATTAGCTTGAACTGGGGATCGTAATGACATGAAGCCAAACTGCGACCTAGCCGCCGACAGATTATATTTTTATATTTGCAGGGATGCAGGTAGTGTTCTAACCGTATCATGTTAGAATGAATAAATATGTTGACATTCGTACTGTTCTATTGTTGTCTATGTGTAGGCTATATTACACAAACCTACTGGAGTGAGTGAGTGAGTGAATATATGGAGTTTAAAGTTGCTGCGGGAATCGTTCCCCCATTCCCGACGATACAAATGCTGGAACATGTAGAAGTAATCAGCTGTAATCCATGCTCTACCAGTGGCAGGAAACCAAACGGTGACAACTTCAACAAATGTTTCAAACGGAGATCTGCTATTTGTAGTAGAGAATAGCAAATGGTTTGGAAAGCTGTCTTACAGTAACCTACAATAGGCCTAAGTGATCTATTTGTATACCAATTTGTATTTACATGGTAAGTGCCTATGCAGTAAACTATCCGAATGTTTATAAAAACATTGATTCATTAAGGAATGAACAAAAACATGTTTCGTCCGTACTCTGGAATTAGCACGATGAAGCACGATTCAAACATTGGATAGAATAATTCTGACAGAACTGCAACAGCTAAACCGACACCAATGGTTGGACAAGATTTTATTGAATTAATGTTTAACGTCGCGGCGGGAATATCTCACCCATAGGCGACGACGGTTGGACAAGAAGAACCCATTGTTGTGAAGCTCCTGGTGAACAGATCAAATGACACCATTCTGAGCATGCTATGTTCAGAGGATTTGCTTCATGTATGGTAGGCCTATTATTATGCCCTATGAGATTCTACCTCGGAACCTTTTAGGTTCGTAATTCTGATGCTAACCAATAACTTTATAGTTGAGATGATTTACTTCGGTTCATTAACTTTCCTGATTGTAGAGCAGCCACGTCGGTTAACCGAGTGAGAAAGTCTATAGGTCGGAGAATTTTATTTTAGGAGCAAGTTATACCTATTACAGTACATTATTATGTCATATAGCCTACGAGTTTGTCTAGAGAAAAACCATGTACGATAGCGTATTAACTATCGTCTTACAATGTTCTGAAGAAGTCCGTGATATGAAGGGACGAAACGTTGTCGTATCTATGGTTTACAATAGTTTTAGAAAGTTTTAAAATGTTCTACAATACATTGTATTTACCGAGTAGGCCTAATGGTGAATTCATACATGGTGAGTAAACGAACGTTCCAAGAGTAATTGTTGACCAAATACAAAACAAAAGACCAAAATTGTCCAATTCTAGGGGGGGCTCAAGCCGGGTGAGCCCCCCCTTAAATCCGCCCCTGAGTATGTACTATAGTCGTGTTCATTTAAATAGACCTCGTGTTTTTTTCAATCCATAATTCTAACAAGTGTCAGACCCTAGTTTGCTT
>JAVCKZ010077409.1:0-13062 GCA_034780755.1 Lepetodrilus elevatus
TCATCATAGTATGAATGCAATGTTTTGTGGTCACGTGGACCAATCAGGTTGCCGGATTCACTGGATATTTATTTATTCCCCCTTGAAATAAGGGAGATAACTTCTGAAAGGGAGATAAGACCGTTGCTTACCGGGTCGTACTCTTCTGAACAGAATGGACACTGACAGGTGGGATGACCTCTCTTGACCACACAGACGGCGTCATGGCTGCACTCGTACGTCCTACATGGTATGTCTCGACCTGAAGCATTCCAGACGTCAGTATACAGACTCTCTTTAGTAATAAAGGTATTATGATATATGAGGAGTAGATGTTCATCAGTATCTTCTGGAACACATATTAGGTGTGTTGTAAGGGTAGTAGACTGGGTTATTGTAGTGATGGTGGTGGTGATATATTAACAATAATCACATTACCTGCATCTTAATTAGAGATGTGTTGCTATATTAGTGGGTTGTTGGATTAGACATTTAATTTATTAATTTATGACACCTTTGAGGTTTAATTGTTGATTTAGAGCCGCTTTCAAGATTCTTTCACTTATATCATGGCTTGTCAGTTTATGGCAGGTGAAAACCTGCAACATTCACAGTGTTTAATGTTGCAGTAAACCTGCAAGCACCCGCTGGTACTGGCAGACCAAGGATGATATCTGCATTGCCACAGTACAAGACAGTGCATCTTATCATGATACCATCAGAAAGGTAACTTTCACGAACATAGATGCTTGGCTCCTGGGACCTTTGTTTCTGGTCCAAATGCTACCGTCCACCCTTTTCTAAATGTACAGTGCTCCCTCGATATAATGCTGAAGTTGGGGTCCATGGCCACCCACGTTATAATACCTGCGTTATATCAACGAATATAATTGGAGAAAAAAAAGAATCTTTTTTTTTTTTAAATGGGGTCCACGTTGGACCCCTCGTTGTATCCAAATACGCTGTGCATCGAAGGGCGTTATATCGAGGGAGCACTGTTTTGGTTTTAGTTTTAGCAAGAAGGCCACTATGCCGTACAGGACATCTGACTGAGCCTCACCACAAGGTCCGGTGTGCTGCATCACCACATACTCTTTAATCAGACACGCCTGACGTCGGAGGTCACACTCGCTGTCGTACGTCCTGCTGTTGTTGCCGCAGACCCTGCGTACGACCGGCTGACACGGAGGCGGACACACACAGGACGCTCTCCCCTGGCGGTTCACGCTGCATTCCTCCTCGGGTCCACAGTGAATCTTGTGACATGGATTACTTCCTGAAATTTGATTGGTTAAAAATGGAAATATTCAATCACCTAGAGGTGTTGTTGACATAGATCATGAATTAATACTTCGAAATTTTCCGATAATTTTGAAAGATATTTTAATTAAATTTGCTGCAGAACTGAATTTTCAAATTCTGTTTCTCATGGGTCTAGACCATGCATGGTGTTGAAATACTCCACAATTCTAGGACATGCAGCGTTGTACTTTAAGCTAGCAATCCAGAGCATACAGAACTTCATGTTTAGAGAGTCCACAAACATTCCAATTACAAGTAAATAGGCACGATGGTGCAATCAATCTCTTCCAGAGCTACAAATTCTGCATCACCACTACGTCTTGAAATGAATGCCCTTAAAATCAAATTCTTAAATACACTAATTTTGAAATAGAATATTTCCATAAAACAGTATTAGCTGGCTTTGGAATATCTGTAATCCTTAAAATGTCAATATGCTGATGCAGTATTTGTTGGCAATGATTTCTGATTTAATTTAACTTTTTATCAACTAATTATTTGAAATTTTGAGTTAACTAAAGAAGACTGACAAAGGTGGACATTGACACACTGGAGGTCACAACATGCACCGTACAGGAAACTAGTGGCGTCCAGACAGTGAAAAGGCTCAGTAATAGAATTGGAAAGAATACAAAAAAAACATATAATACTGCAGCACAAGGCAATAGAAAGTGCAATGTAAACCAAATTTCAAAACAGCAAAAAAAAACTTCACTTTATCAGTTACATTAATGGAAAGTTTGTAAAAAGTACTAAATCAATACTGGCATGTAGCCAGAAAGTAGAAACTTTGAGCCTTTTCAACAGTGGTTCAAAACATCATCTGTAAGAATGACACCATGCAATATTGTCAAATATAAACAGTATAAAGATATTCTTTAAATACATTGTCAGCCAGACTATGGAAGACTAGGAAATATTTCTGGATGCAAAATTATAGAATTAAAAAAATCAATACCTGCCATGCAGCCTTTAAAAATGTACGTTTTATAGAATTTCTTGAAGAAAATGAAATGTAAAACATACAGTAATTATTTTCATGGAGACAGGTTGTTATTAATATTAATTAAATGTTCATATAACTGTACAAGTATGATAAATTAACATCTAATATCCACATATTTATTAACTATTTGTACCGTAAATAAAAATGCATATTGATATTTTTCTGTAATTGTATTTATTCAGTCCTTAGAAATACACAAATTTCCATTGTAAGCAGACATTTCCAAGGCTTGTAGGTGAAATGAAATATTACTCTTGTAGAATCCTTTACAGCCATACTAACTTGTCCTTGTCCATTTTTTAACCAAGCTCTTGGTATGGGTGTAGCAGGACCATGTTGATCTTAGGATTCAAACCTCAGTTGTTCAACTGCATGTCCAACACTCTACCAACTGAGCCAAAGGGGTAGGTAACTCTGCAGTCAAAGACCAGTAGGAGATCTTTACATCACACACAGAGACATCAAGAGTGAGATATTGACTTAAGATATGATGAATGTTTAAGAACATTTCAGATAATCAAACATCTTTGATGGTGATGTTTCTCCTACTGGGTGTGTAGTAGACCTTCTTGTTCAGCTTCTCAGATGCTGATCAACGTAATACATATTTCTCAGGCTGACCATGGCCGTCTTCACAACCAAATTAGGACACTTCCTGAAATGCTAGACTGTTGCTGGACACAAATGAACGACGTACTTGACATTGCCTGTCTACCGTCTCTGATATCCTGGAGAAGGAAGAACATTTGGAGATCCTGTGTCCTTGGAAAATGGTCAAGGCACTACTGGCCATTGTAAAGCTGTCCTATAGCCAAGTAAAGCTGTCCTATCCTATAGCTTAATATAGGTTCTGTCCTGGAGTCATTCTTCTGTGTCTTCAATCTTCATATGCTGCGTCAGTGGACGAGAGCCATCTATCTCTTAATTAATTTATATGAGAACAGGCTTATCCAGATGATGATGTTGTATACATGGCTTAGATCAACAATATAGGCATAAATCTGCTAACAATATTGTGAAAGAATAACGCATCTTGTTTAGATCTAATATACAAGTAATTTAATAGCAATATTAATTAAATAGACTGAAATTGCTGTCATACCAAACACATGTACTTAAAATGTTTGAAAAGCTAAACTCTCTACAAAAGTTATCTACCGTAATCTACACAAACATACGAGTGCTTACTTTTTAAACTCAAATAATTTTAAGCTGTTATGAACATGTAAATAGTTCTACCTACCGTATTAAATAAAAATATGTTTGAGATATACATGTATGCATAATTTGATTTTGTAGGTGACATTGATATTGTTAACTGGCATTGATATTGTTAACTGACATTGATATTGTTAACTGCATAATGTCATTAGTGAACCGCAGAGGTGACAGACCAGTGACACGTTTTGACACAAGATTTACCACAATATTTTGAAGCAACTACCCACAGAGTTTACAGGACAACATCACACACCGTCTAACACCCATTGGGAAGAAATAGGAACACAACAGTCACAGCAGCCTTGGTTTCTACCACCATTCTCAAGTAATTTGTAATACCCGGCCGCAAGGTGATTGGTCAATGACTTCTGGCAGCTTGCCAACCAATTACCTCGCAAAACATGTAACGCTGATTGGCTCATCTTTTTGCGCAATGAACTCACCAATAAGTTCAGAGAGGATTTCAAATTCAAGGGGCAAATTCATATACGCAGCTTAAGTGCTTGACTTGTAAAAGAAATAAAATTAAAATAAATGTTTCTGTATGAAGAAATAAAAATTAATTT
This sequence comes from Lepetodrilus elevatus, assembly GCA_034780755.1. NCBI lineage: Eukaryota > Metazoa > Mollusca > Gastropoda > Lepetellida > Lepetodrilidae > Lepetodrilus > Lepetodrilus elevatus. The sequence continues at coordinate 4,075 of JAVCKZ010077409.1, forward strand.
TGAAGAAACCATGGCTATTAAAGCTGAAATATGGGACTGCAATGATAGATGACGGGTGCAGCGTGTACAAGAAAGTGGTTCAGCTCGTGAAGAATTTGAAATCAATCTGCAGTGACATCAACCAAAATATCAGTCAACATTCTACATCAAAGTTAATTAGCAAAGCCTTTGAAATCAATGTAAATCAACGCATGCTAATTCAAATGCCAATTCAAATCATTCTACTAAAGAAACTATTTTAAATATGGTTATATAAACAATAGGACCTTATAAATGCAGGCCTCTGAGGAGAACCAAACAAATTTGAACTGAATGCAAACTTGAATATCTATGCATTAAAACAGCAGAAACAAATTAGATGTAAATTTTAAAATAAATATGAAAATAATGTATTAAAAGAGTTGATGCCAGAGCAAAGTTAATCTTGTATGCAAGGTATATAGTGATTGGTGTGTGAGTCATTAAAAATATGGGAATCTAAAATAGAAGAAACGTGTATCCATATTACCTAATTTATTATACTCATCCTGAACAGTTCCTGGACTGATAACGCTTATCCCTGGTGATACACAGTATACAATGTACATACAGCCAACATACATCTACTTAATTAGCTGACATTGTAATTACTTCATATTACTTCAGATATTACACTTACGAGTGAATAATAAACATAATTTGTATAGAAGTGACTATAATGAAACCAAAATACAGAAAGATACAAGAATATAAAAATTTGTTTTTGTAACCAATGTGATTTATATACTTTGAACATAATCATGTGATTAGCTACGATTTCTAGGAGGAATACGGTATTACTTCTAACATGCAAGGCATAGAAATCTTTCAGTTTCCAAAGTACACCAAAATGGCATATTTTGAAAACGATATAATAGAAACCACAATTTTATTATATACAAATTAACAAATAAATATTATTTTTCTAAAACTACAACTGTTTTCTCTGCTTTGATGAAATTGGAGCCAAGTATAAAATATGTAAATATTTTAGAAAAGGAATCCATTTTTATCAAAGACAACAATGTTATGAAATTAATGAGTGTTTCCTCAGATTAGTTTTTTAAAAGAATGACGATATGGTAATAAATACAAACATTGTTTCTCACATTTGGTAACTAGCAAACAAACTCATTATAATACCAATTAGTTAATCATGAATATTACAAATACTTTCTTGAAGATTACTACATGTTATAAAAATGTTGAATTATATTATAGGACATGATAAAAAATGTCATAATACATTAAATTAGTAGAAGAAAACAAACACACCAACCAATAAAATAAAGGTATTAAAGAGACAGAAACTTTAAAGAAGTATTAAAGAGAATGTATTAATTATCAAGAAAATCTTATGCTGTCTTTAAACATGACAGCTTCAGGTGGCTTTGCAATATAAACAAAAATAAATAACCAACAAAATAATACAAGAAAAATTGAAACGAAAGGCTTAGCAATTTGCTTTAGCATTTTACACATTTGCTTTAGCATTTTACACATTTGCTTTAGCATTTTACACATTTGCTTTAGCATTTTACAAACCTGGTGTGCAGCGGCCAGTGTATATAACATCTATTTCTCTGCGAGCTTTGCATGCTTCTCTGCGCAATACGCATTTATTGCTGTACGTTCGTCCGTCCGTACCACAGATGGGCTCAAAGGAATCAGCGCATTGAAAATTGCAGCGGCACATGGGTTTGCGCTGCTTGTCTAGGTGGCAGATTTCTGGCAGCTTGCATTGAAAAGTTTCACACGGGTCTGAAAACAGATAGCGAACTTTGCCAGAAAGGTCTCGTCAACTGGGTGAGGATGGTAATGCTTCAATATTGTGATAATGATAATGATAATGAATAATTAAGATATCAATATCAAATGTTACTTCTATATAATGTATTATTTTAAATTACCATTTATTTTTGGACCTGATCATTTTAGATAATGCTCTGAGTATATTTAGTTATATTTTAAATTTACATTTAATATTATATATTTCTAAATTAATTAGCATAATTTAAAAAAATATTCATTTATCTATTTATACATCCATTAATTAATTCATTCATGCATGCATTCATTTTTTCGTTAATTGATTGATTGATTGATTGCTTTATTTAATTATTTATTTACCTATTTAATCAATGTTTTCAAATAATATAACGTATTTGCTGGAAATACATGTATACAGTTCAAGTACATTATTAAGTACATTATTATTGCAACTGTTATTGTAGTTACATACTACTTTACTCTGTATTAGGTTTGACATCATGTAACTGACTGAATGCCAATCTATAACTAGCAGCAGACATGGTCCGGACTACAAGATAATGATGCCCTCTAATACGGCTCACGTTCTAGCTAACCCTCAACACAATTGGATAAACCTACAAATCTAATCATACAACGCAATCATGGCAACTTTATGAGCATAATTCTTCCCTTGACATCATTCAATCATAGTTTAATGACATTTCATAATTTGGTTACATATATATTCCTTGTTGATCTTACAATATTTCTGACTAATCGGTAAATATAACGATAAGTCATATAAACAGTTAAATAAGCATTTGCAAATGTCTGGACAAAATATTTTAGACTAGCTGATATTTTTACAAATATTTTTACTTCAAACTTCCGTAGAATCTAAGTACTTTTAAAAAGAAAAGTTCTGAAATATACAATGATATTTGGGGTGAGATTCTCTATATAGACGTACAGAAAAGCTATTTCCTAATAGTATCTTATGTTTGATATCGTCTCCAGAGTTGTTAACATTTTTATATTGACTTTATATTATTATATAATATTAACTTTTTCTTATTGAACATATCAGATATACATGTATGATCAAATCATAAACCATGCTTTAGTAGAGAAGCTACGTGTACATTCAATGCATACTAGTTATAGATGTATTCTGTATTCTGCTGAGGTTTATGTTGTTATTATTTTGATCTACATTGTACTACTCAGATCTGAAATAAAAACAAAAGGGTTCAGATTAATTGGCTTCTAATTCTTCTGAAGAAGAGATGTTCAGAAATAGATCATGCCAGTTCCATGAAGAAAGCCTGTGATGAATTAGAAATAAATCTACAATCATGGTTAATAGTCCATAAAATATTGCATGAACAAAAAATATAAACAACCAATAAAACCAAAAACTAATGGCTAAATTAGACAGTGAAAAGGTTTATGGTGTGCGTATCTTACAACACATAGAGAAATAGAACACTAGCAAATGTGTTACAATATTCTATTAAATATGTTTTGATTATAGGGTTGTTCAAGGATTGTATAATGGTCGTGCTATATGGGATTTCACATGCATGTTTATTAATAATAGAGGATGTCAATATACATAGCATTGATAATTAGAATATTTCTTGTCTCATACTTTTGCTTTTTCATGGCTTATTATAAGGATATATTGAAGCACACATAAAATCAATCGAATCTATGTACTGATAAATTACATCCCAGAAAACGATAAAATAATGTCCACAAACTATTGATAAAATAAACATAATGTTTTGCTTATCGAACTTCCAAATGAAATGTAAAATCTCATAAAATGTTGAAAATATGTAGTAAATTTCAACATGTTTCTGGTTCAGATGTTCAAATATTTGATATGATCATTGAATTACTGGGCAATATTTAGCTGCTCTATTAAAAAAAAATCCCTTTAGTTGTGGTATATAGCCGCTTTAAAGATTCTTTCCTGTATATCACAGCTTGTCAGTTTCTGGGCCGGAGGAAACGCACAACATCCGTAGCGCTGAATATTGCAGTAAAGCTGACAACACCAGCTGGTACTGACAGACCAAGGATGATAACTGCATTGCCACTCTACAGACATTGCATCATATCAATATAATGTCAGAAAAGTAACTCTATTACTTAAATCATAAATGTTAAGTATGTGTATGAAAGTATAACATTCTAATATCTGTCTGGTGACATTTGCTTACACATACTTGACACAATAACAGCTGTGAATCTTTCACGTAAAAAGGTCAAAGGATTTACTTAAATAGGCTACTTCCAGGTGGTAGGTGGGTAGGTGGTTATTATAGTATATGAATTTGGCAGATGCTATTGATGTGTGAGGGGTGGGGGTGGGGGTGGGAGTGGGACGAGAAGACATTTCCTTTCATCATTTTTGGTTAGTGCCATTGAGTGGCTAGTCTAGATACAAGATGCTATATGAATTACTTATTATTATTATTATTATTATTATTATTATTGATAATGTTCATAATGGTAATGGTATCCACTTCATGTATTCTCAAATCAAGAATTAAAAAGAAAAATATTATTGGTAAAATACAAGATTTGTGTTTTCTAATGTTATTCGTCTTGGCAAATTTTCTAACACTGGAGAGATTATATGACTATTTCCTCATTAACCCCATACTAGCGCCTGCTGGATAACCACAGATCTCTATGAAGAAGCAATTTAATCAAGCCAGCAAAGAGAGGGTTAACTCTACTGTATACAGTATCACTTTAACATTAATTTACATGTTCTATTTGAGAACAACAGCATATTGATTTTTTAAAACTTTAAAGTAAGGCAGAACTTTGGTTTAAACTGTGATGATGATTTGGAAAATAACCATTGATACTGTTCAGATGTATGGTCTAAAGCTGAACAACTAATGTGTGGAAGTAAATTCCGGCTGACCAGCATCGTCTGGAACGGCGGACTGAAAGTGATCTCATCCATCAGCCGAGGCTGCCACGAGAGCACTATTTAGGATCTCAAGACAAAGTAGAAGAAAACTTGACCTAACGATTTCCAATGCAAATTTAATCACTTTTGTAATCTGATTTAGAAGTCCAGCATTTAAGCCACAGGTTGTTTTGACAACAGCTCATGTACTCATGTAACAATAGGTTTTGTATTTGTGGCAATAGCAAATGTACTTGTTACAATAGTTCACGTACTTGTTACAATAGTTCACATACTTGTTACAATAGCTTATGTTTGCTTGTCTTCAACAAACCAGCAAAATAGGATGGTCAGAACTGCAGACCAAAATACCTTCATGGTAAACCCAATCCTTGTCTTATCTTTCCTGTACTACTAACATGTAATTACCATGGCAAAGAAACTAATTTGTTCTTAATACTGTCACCATGGAAACCATAATTCCAATATAGCAGCCATATTATAATCTCAAAGATCTTTGTAATTTTATTCCATGGAATCACTATTACTGATGTATAGACATGGTGTATGGTTACCCACATAATGTGTCCAATTCAGCAAGATTCAGATAACTAAGGGTTGTACATAGCCGTTACTTGGAGCAATGCCTGCAGGATGAAGGAAACAGATGGAACGATAGACTTGATGTCCATCAAATACTGTATATCAGTAGACTGGACAAATATTGTTCTCAATCCCTCTCATACTTTCAGACTGCTGCGTCACTTGAAGTCAGACGGATGCACACAATTGATTATAAATCTATACCTCTATTTAACACACAAATCGATGATATAGTTCAATATTTGCGATACTCAAATCTATCGTGATTTCTTATAGCTGGCATTGATTGGATACAGAAATTCTGCAAGTAGTCACTGATGCCAGTATAACATTGATAAGCAGTGGTCTAGACGTTACTCCTGGTGATTGTTGTGTTTTCTACGATGTCATTGGTCACATTTGATTGAATGGTAATTACAACATATGTACAGTATGCTGTTCTTGTCCAATGAAAACACTGTTGCCTTTCTGAAGAAAAATCCAAAATAACATAATTTTTAATTTCAACATCAGAATTAGGATTTCTATAGATTTCAAGTCATAAATCAAACAAAATTATGAAGAATATTGACTCATTTACAACAAGTGCATTGTGAACTGAATGCCCTTATATTTCATTTTTGAAAACTGTCTACAATCATATTTCTTTACGGAGTAGAATTCCATAATGGTATAACCAGTGGATGGCGCCAATGTCCAGGACACAGTTCAACATCGCCGCCATCCAATAATGGTTCTTCAGTTACAGTGTGACATGCATGGCCTGCATTCCTGAGAGTCGACTTGATGCCAGCTTATCATTGTCAATTATCACCAACATCGGCCAGAAGCCTCTCGACTGTTATGATCCAGTGCTCAGACAGTCACCACCATGGCATGTGGACAACACAGCCAACTAGATATGCCTCGGGTATTTAAAGGCACAAATTCAATTTTACTTCATAGGTTCATTTTATTAAAACATTATATGGTTAGCTTTCGACAAAGGTCACATCTGAATGACTACTAGGTTCATCGTGATTTCGCCGATATCGGTTATCACATTTCTGGAGGGGATCCTTCGGGAATTGGCATGGCTTGGTAAGATTGACGTATACTTCCATTGGGAATTCTCCAAGAAGCTTGTTGATGGCAAATCCCATGATGAGCAATGTTTTTGCGAAGAGATTGCACGACACCGATTCACCTGCCTGGGCTAATTATAAGCCCAGAGGGATTCCGTGCTGTCGTCCACGCTCGTAGTTAGACTTGATCTCTCTTTCTGATGGTTTTTCACAGCTGTCTCCCACCATTGCAGATCAATACTCCATCTACAGCCCGCTCAGATCTCCAACATTCACATTGTGTTTAGCTCAATTATAAGTGTGATCAATGACTTCATCTCACCCATGTTTCCGTGTGCCTTTAAACCAAGAACTCAAATGACCTTACAAACATTTTTTTTCTTAATTTGATTAAGCCCAGGCGGTAGAAGAAAGATAGCATTATGATCTTGCTGCCTTCTTATCTGACTTCTCTTACACACTCATTTGCAGGTCATCTGACGCCATTCACACCACTTCTTGCTGGAGATACATACTTAACCAATCAACTTCTTTCATTCCTATATATCCTACTGTCATGTAACCAGAATATATCTCAGGACTACTATAAGCTGCTTTACCGTTCATTATCACCATTGTCAATATTTCCACAATTATAGAAGTCATTGATTTCTGGGGAACGCTAGTTACGCTCTGACACTCTACTTCTGTCTATTTCCCCCCAAGTTATTCATCAGGATGATACTTTATAGGTTTTCTACCATGCTCAGTAGAGTCAATTTCCTGAACATTTTCAAATCGACATGTAGTTATCGGCAAGTCTTAGCAAACGATGCATGTAGGAAAACAATGGACAGAACGTCAGTACAGAAACACTGAAGAGATAGCTTATATGAAGGTCAAGGTTAAAGCTTCTGATTTCTTTGACCTTTGGTTCCTTTCAGTGTTAATGATAATGGATTATAATAATTGTTTTCTTGAATGTCAAAATGAAGATAACCTCAAACTAACATTGGTCATTGTTCCAAACATTAACGCGGCAATTACAGATTGCTAGCTCGTATGTAACCATCAACACAAAACTAACCTCCCATTTTTTAAATATATTTACCAAGACAAGACAATTGGCAATCATTTGAAATGCATCATCTATCATGTTATTACTTATTCTTCCTGAGCAAGCTTTTGTTGACCTATGTCTCTTGAATTGCTTTACAGATACTGGTAGTCTTTCAAAACATGATCAGTGCATGGAAAAAAAGGTTTATGCAAAGGATTTAGACCAGTCAAATTCCTTAAACCAAACCATTGATCAAAGCAAACAAGAGACGGATGCATTATTTGACAGGACTTTATCCCAGGGAAATACTTTAAAAGCTTGCAGTACTTTCTGAGTTTTTACCTCTAAGCTCCGGCTTCAAACTTCAAACATTCATTTCTATCGATTAGAAGTAAAGAGGGTGATGAAAACACGCTGAAGAAGGTACATTTCCGCGATAGTAATGGTCCGGATTTATACCCCTCCAGGGTCTGCCGGGTTCTAACTGGAAGCAACCCGGGAGCAACGCACCCATAAAGATTTCTTCACTGATTTGTCAATGTGCAGGATGAGACTGGGGCTACGATGAAGTGCAGCGATGCAGCGCCACCGGTGCAGGATTAATTGTTGCCCTGGCAGTAAACCCACGACCAGAAGGTGCTCAGGCAACATTGCTCATATTGATGTCCAGTTATCCAGACAAGAGCAAGAGACGGGCAACATTGGTGATATCGATGTCCAGTTTTCCAGACAAAACTGTGCATAAGGGAATTACAGCAACCTCTGAGTGGATGGAACAGTTACAGAATAAATAGATATGTCTGTGTGTATTGTCATGATGCTAATCAACAGTTTATGTAAGAGTTACAACCATACTTTCCGAGGTGTGTCGGTCAATATACCTACAGTTTTGGTAGTGGAGTCGCGGAGGAGGCATCATGACCAAAACTGTTGGGATATTGACCGATACACCTGGGGAAAGTGTTGATGTGACTGTCATATACCCCTCTTCTGGTCGAGTACTACATGGTATAGCATTTAAATGTAAAATCTATGTCATTTCTGAGAACATAAATGTATAACATAGTGTAAGTTTTTAATAGATCATCGACCTGCCAGATCACCCATGGGAACCCTCATCAACTGTTTATGCTTTTGGATGAACTATTTCGTGCTGCACATGGTTTTGTTGTAGCATGTGGACGTGACATCATAGGCTATAGCCACATGACTTTCTTGAATGGTCTTATCTTCTGTCAGCTATCTGGTGCCATGGTAGCGGCTGTGGAAATCAAGATATTGTGTTGAACACCAGACTGGTTCAATCCCAGGTTCTGGCACAACTCAATGAAGAGAAAGTGTACTTGTATTTCTGATTTTTGTACACTTTCTCCGAAATGAACGAATTAATGCTTTAAAAAAGTGTATGTTCATTTATGATATTACGTACACGTTCTCTGAAAAAGTGTACATGTATCCGGATATACACGTACACTTAGAACAAAAGAAACCATGACAACGAGACCGGAAGAGGGGTGTATTGTTCCTTATTTGGTGTTATCAGGTAAAGCACAATATATGGTGTTATAGCAGGGGGGTGT
>JAVCKZ010077420.1:0-13061 GCA_034780755.1 Lepetodrilus elevatus
TGTGGTTAAATGTCATTTTTCTATATTTTCCATGTCACATGTGAACCTCAAAATATGAAAGATTATACATTTTACCATTTTTGCAATAGTATATCTCGCAAAGTATTCATCCAATCCCTACAATGTTTTTGTGTTTGTATATTACCTGCATATGTGTTAATGTTTTGTTCATAATGTAATGTAAAACATGTGTTGTTCATAAATCCGTAACCATTATAAATTATCATTAAACAAAATAATCTGGAAAATTTAGGGGGCACTGTGACCCATTTGACCACCCCCCCCCCCCCCCCTGGCTACAGCACTGCTCATACCTCGTCTGTCGAGTGTGGAAAAATGACACGACTAACTATTATAAACGGCATTGAACATAATGACGACCTGGTGGTATATTGAATAGCACATTTGGAGGGTGAAATCCGAAATATCGTTATTATCCGAATAATGGGATAGTTTTAAAACATATTAACAGTATAAGAATGTTATTTATATCAATAGTATAGAAGACAAGCGCGGAGTCTTGCATACCTGTTAGGTCAACGTTTATTAAGTGGACTTTACCTGTGTAAATCACATTATTATTATTTCACTGTTCAATTTTCATGCAACCGACAGATGCGCGATAATTCTTACGTCACACCGCTGCGTCACAAAAGTATTGACCCGCTACGGTCGCCGCAGGGAGGCCGTAAGGCGACCGTGCGTCATCACTTCAAAGGCCGCACGGAAGCCGCAGGTTTTCTGTCACCACAAATTCAAAATACGATGTGCGGCTACCCTAATATATGGGACTGCTACAGGATTTTACCGTGGGAATGCTGCGGCGGCCGTAGGTTCTAAAATATCCTGGCTGGCAACTCCGGCTTTAAAATTATACCATTCAAAGGTGAATTCGACGAAGTGAAAACGGGGCGTTTTCATCATAGACGTAAGCCTTTGTTATGACTATAACATTCAAAACTTTAACTTGTTCAGGTCTTTCAACTGTGATATTATGCCTTAATATGTTACGATAGATAGGCTATGCTATTTTTGTCATTCGGATCAACCGAGCGACAAATGTCGCGAAGTTGCGCGTGTGTGATTCAACAGACGGTCGATTATAAGGTATAGTGTGCATGAAAAGTAGTTGTACGGCTACCGTTTATAGCAGTCGGTGCCCGTGACGTCATCAGTGGCCATGTTTTGAGGAGAGAGCAAGACGAATATTTACTACAACCGATACTAGGGTAGTATGATCGACTAAATCAAAACATGGGAGCTACTCTTTCATCTAGGAGGAACACGGGGGTGGAGTCGGTGGATATTGCAGCTAGCAATGCTTATAGATATCCACCTAAAACTGGTAATCACTTGAATGATCTTTATTATTGAAAATTTCAATGAAATGAACAGATGAACTGATGAACTGTCAAAATTTGACAAAAATATATCGATATGAGGAAATATATTAATGAGATCAGCTGATGAAAGCATACTGTCAGCTGACTAAGGCTAAACCAAATAAATTTCTTGTTTTACGATAATTAATTTTCAAAATGTCTAGATGGGGAACAAAAAAACAACAACAGGAAGTAATTTTGTTTTATCACAGTCTGACACAGATATCAATGATATGACCCTTTTTACATCCGAGTGTGTATCGGAATAGAAAGGAGAAAATATAATTGACTATACAATAAGTCGCTTGTTTATATTTGTTTGTCAGCCATAATGTCCTTTCATGTAGTTATGGCTTATAGCACAATTTCCATCAAACTCTACAGCATTTTATGGGTTTTTTACACGATGTACAAAAGTATTACTCTATTAGTTTGTCATTGAGATCGCTTCAAAATGTCAAAAATACATCATTAGTCAAAACAAACGGTGTGGTTTTATAATACAGTACTTGATTACATCGATGCATGCATTAGGTATGGTTGTTATATTAGTAAATACCAAATATAAAATTAAATGTTGTCACGAAATGTCACCAGAAGATTACACACCCTGTCCTGTTTTATGGGGGCGATAATAGGTCCTGCCAGTGGCATAAAAAGGCCTATTTTCACCCTGTTTTCTACCGTCATGTGCTATAACTGAGTTGGCGCAGATAAATTTGAATACACCATTAAGGTCACACTATAGCTATACATGTGCCCTATCTACATATTAAGAAAAATATCCAAGAACACGTTCATATTTTAGGCGATAATAGGCCCGTAACCACGGTATATATTTTTTGTTATACATCTATGGCAAAAAATGGATTATCTGTAAAACAAGAAATTTATTTGGTCTCTGCTAAGAATGAAATATAACTACCGGTAGATGTTAAGACCATCTATCCAATACTAGTTTCTTGATAGAATTAGGAATGAACATGTCAAGAGAAAATATTTACAAGAATATTTTCTAAAATTCAGCTAAATAATTAGTATTCATCTATTTGTCTGCTTTTATTTTTAATTTTAGAAATATGCTAACATTTTACGATTTGTAATACATGGTATCAATGTATGAATTATCATGCTTTTTGCCTAGTTCTTTCAACTGTGAACAAAGTATACAAATATTACCATTGTGTAAAAATTGTAATTTTCTAATTTTATTTGCAGCATTATCATTGTTATTGCTATAGAACCATTGTTTAAACTACGAGGACTATTTGTATTCTAGGTCAGTATTTTGGCACCCACTTCATTATGGGCGGAGAGAGATTTGATTCCCCACAGCCTGGGGAGTATCTGTTTGGCGAAAACGAAGATTTAAACTTCCTTGGCAACAAACCAGTTCCGGTTGGTATTTTGTCAATGATCGCCTTTTATTTGTATGCATCTTCATTACGCATATGGGCAGGGTTCCACTTAGGTTTCAATTGTTCCGGGGAGTCCCGGGGACGCATGTTGATATTTTTTTATTTTATTTTTTTATTAATAAAGTGCGTCCAAACCCTGGCATATAGGTGAAATATTCCCGCAGCGATGTTGAACTCCATATTCACTCACTTCATTACAGATGATCAATGACAATGTCATCACTTAACTGATTAAGTAAACTCAATACGGAATAACCAGATTATATATATGTATATATGATTTTCACCACTTTTAAGCTATCATCAAGATATCATATTTCAACCAGTGTTTGAAAAATACAAATGTTTGACTGACAGATTCAGATTCTTTTTTATTGCCAGTCTTTTGGGCCAGATCTTTTCTGTAATAAATTTATTATTATTTTCTGTGAAGGAACAAGAACGTTCAAAGATGCTGGTCCTTTTGATTAACAGGTGTTTTTGAGATTTTGGTAAGCTAATGTAAGCTAATGTTTTTCTACTTTCAGTTTCCATACCCGGTTCCTAGTGGAACTGAGCCGACAAAGACTCTCAAAAGTCTGGTGTATATTCGCAAAGACTCTCTCAGACTCATCAGGCAAGTAAAATATCTTATATCGGTAATATAGGTGTTGATATAGGTAATCACTGATACTAATCTGTCCAACACATTCATTATTACAATATAAATAAATCTATTGTCAATCCGACAATCTGATTGGTTCACGTAACCCCAAAACATTGCATTCATACAAAGAAATTCACTGATTTGTTTGTCCAGAGGTGTGGATTTATTTGCATAGGACAAGGTTTGGGGCACGCTGTAGCCAGACCTCGGGCACGTTCTCCGCTGCAATCACAATGTCTGTTGTGATGCCTGTGTAATGCAAAGATTACTGGTATAATTTGTAGATCTCCCGTTCTGGAGAAGGTGCCGTTGGAACAAGAGAAGAACTGGAAGACTCAGTACACTCTGGAGTTCACGTTCGACTCCGATGTCCGCTGTGCCATCACCATCTACTACCTTGCCACCGAGGAGGTATCCAGTGGCCAGCTCGGGTACGTCGTCGTCGCTGTCGTCACTATAGCATCATTCTTAAGTCACTGGCATCAATATGTCATCACTGTATTGTCACTATGCCATCACTGTGTCATCACTGGCATCACTATAGCATCATTCTTAAGTCACTGGCATCAATATGTCATCACTGTATTTTCACTATGCCATCACTGTGTCATCACTGTCATCACTATAGCATCACTGTTAAGTCACTATGCAATCACTATGTCATCACTTTCATCACTATAGTGTCGCTGTCATCCCTATAGCATCACTGTTAAGTCACTATGCAATCACTATGTCATCACTGTCATCACTATAGCATCACTATTAAGTCACTGTCATCACTATAGCATTACTGTTAAGTCACTATTCAATCACTATGTCATCACTGTCATCACTATACCATCACTGTTAAGTCACTGGCATCACTATGTCATCACTGTATTGTCACTATGTCATCACTGTGTCATCACTATATCATCACTTCTGCGCTCAAGGAGACCTCCGTCGCAAATGGGTGAAAGATTCCCGCAGCGACGTTAAACTCCATATTCACTCAAGGAGACCTTACTGCACGCACCTTGGCTTTCTGCATTTTTCACGGACGCTGCACGGTCTCTGTGAGGACGCAGCTCTGGTGTGACAGTAGCATTACTGACCGCCGTCCGTGTTGCAGGTACCACTCCAAAGACTCTGCGATGACCTCCCAGACGTACCACTACAAGAAAGGTGCCAGTCAGATCTTCAGCCAATCTGACCACCTGATCGAACCCAGCAAGTTCAGCGACGAGGAGGTATGAACACTGGACAGCACACAACAATATATAATTTGTCTTCTAATACTATAGACTTTTACGTTGCTCAAACCATGGGTGCCGCCATCTTACCTGTCACGTGACAGCCGCCATTATATAGGTGAAACTAGTACGTGAGCAAGTGAGCATTGAAAATTGAGGGTCCCTATCAGGGATTGTTTGACCCATAAAATGTGGGTCTAGACATCATAATTTGCTTCTAGGAGTGAAAAGTGAAAAACTTTATTTAGGTTGATGGCCATTGAAAAACAGCAACATGCACAGAACCTTTTTCTTGATACCATGTACATTATCGATGATGTGGGTCCTCTGAACATAATTATATCACTCCTGGATGTTCTGGGGGTAAATCTACCCTATATGCAAATAATATGACGAAAAACAGATTTTATTGGCGGCCATTTCAAATACATTGAAATGTACATGTATTAATGTACATGGGCCAGTGGCCTTACACATGCAATAAAGAATTGACTTTTGAAAATGCTTGCATTATTTCTAATGAATTATTTGACCCATAAAACGTAGTCATCATTATTAAGCTTCCAGGAGTCATCATCCTTGGTATTTTTCTGGCTCGATATACCTATATAGGCTGTACAAACAGTATACGTTTAATGTGTCTATTTCTCTTCTAAAATTGATGTTTTCTGTTTCAGTGGATATTTAGCGCAGAAAAAGATGTCATTCCAATCGTTATTCACTGTATGGTAGAGGAGGATGGTACGTGTCAATCAAGAACAAATTTTAATCTCCAAAAATCTTTTCACCATTGTAGGGTAACTATTAGGGGTGACTATTGAGGCCAATTGTACTATTGCAATAGTATTGCGATAGTTGCAAACACTATTGCGATAGTATTGCAATAGTTGTTCTACTATTGCAATATTGTTTTAAAAAATAAGTATTTTAAAGATGACTAATTATTTGTAATACAGTGGCTAATGTACATATAACTGGTATTTAATGAATAACATGCAAGACAATAGTACGTTGTTATCATTTGATTTCATCCCAAAATCAAAATCTTGTTAAACAAACCTTTCTATAAAGCCCATTTTCATTTTAAACATCGTGAAATTCAAGCAATACCCACTCCGCTCGAGGGTTTTCAACTAATTTGGTTCGTCGCAAATGGGTGAAAGATTACCACAGCGACGTTAAACAGAAAAATCATGCTATTGGAAATTTAGAATGTCTGATATGATTTTGCAACTAGTCCAATAATGACACATCTTTGTGTTAATGATTATTTAAATAATGCCAAATTTTAGTCATTTAGTCATTCAATTGTCAAATACTGAGGTTGCTTGTAAAGATGAGTCGTGCTATGTTGTCGGCAGAGCACCTCGGCCACTCCCACATCACGTACGCGATGCTGGAGAAGGGATCAGAAGGAGGCTACAACATCAAGCCTCTCAAGCAGAAGCTGTTCGTGGACGGCCTCTGTTATCTCCTGCAAGAGATCTACGGCATCGAGAACAAGAACATGGAGAGGTCAAAGGTAACTGAGACTTAATTCTCTAAATGCTAGACACGTACACATTTCTAAATTATCTGTCAACAAAACTGTTAAGTATTTTTTTGTTTTTTTGTGTGTTGACAGCAAAAAGTACGTTATATGCAAGGCTATTTTAATGGACATGCATAAAGCTGGATTCATACTTTTAACGGTGCCTTACGGCGCAACACGTTAGCACACGCTTACTGGTGTAGCATCCCAAAAACACTCCCAAAGGAAGCTCAATCTAGAGTGTTTGGTGACTGCTACACCGGTAAACGTGTGCTAGCGAGTTGCGCAGTGTTACGCCGTTAAAAGTATGAATCCAGCTTAACACATTCGTTCTTCAAATGAATGGTTCATCTTGTCATCAATATTATTACACCATATACAATATTACCAATGCTACTGGCTGTATAATATATAATGCGTTGCATGTTTTCATAATGCTGTAACAGGTTATCATCCCTGCTCGAACAACCCGTGTAGGAATGGCGCCACTTGCCACGTCACAGCTCTCAACACCGCAGTCTGTGAATGTCCTCCGGGTTTCACGGGCGTTGCCTGTCAAGGTCGCGTGAGATGACCCCGATTTACGTGCATAAATTAGTTTATAGCCTCTTTGCTTGAGATTGACGTGTATTTGCTATTTCTATATGTTATACTATATTGAGCTCCATGTGGCATGCATGCATATTCGTCATAATTTAGCCTACTAGTTGGTTCTTGTTCAATGTTTGACGTCAGTATTATATGTAGGCATTATATCCTAAGAATTACTTATATATATATATATGCAACTCATATTGCTTGATTTGGACGTTCTCTACAGTTGAGAATCTAACAGTTAAACGTAAAAAAAATGCCTATTAGTATTTGAATAATTAGAGAATTAGAGAATAACCCACGAGATACGAGTGATTACGGAAAATATGTCCTCGAGTGAAATTAATGTTCACAGTTCTGAGCTTTAGCAGGAACTTTGAACATTAATTTCACGAGGGATTATATGTCACTCGGACATACATCTGATACAAAATGGAAGCTCGGTTATTAATTAGTATCCTATAATTGTATCCGATGAATCTTGTTTTCATATTCTAACATTTTGTCGTTGTGTAGTTATTCTAACATTTTGTCGTTATGTAGTTATTGTAACGGGTGTTAGTTTAGTTGTACTTGTTCTATAGAATCTATATAATACCATAGATCTTTGATAATACATAGTAGCTGTAGAATAGATGTGTAGTTCAGCTTAACATAGTCGGATGAATACTGTTATAGAAGTATTAGATCTAGTTTAGTAATAGTAATGTTTAGTTTAGTAATACTAATAGGCCTTATATACTACATTTAATGTTACAGTAATACGTTCATTCAAGTACTGCCTATAATAGAAAATGTGAATAGAACAAGCCTATTCTCGAAACGTTCTTACGAACTTCTTACTCTTATATCAGCCCAAGAACAGTTCGTAGCCATACTATAAGAATCGTTAAAATTGTCGTATGATCGCAACGTTTCTAGAATAGGCCCCTGGAATTGAACCCTAGAAGCAGTGTTCCTAAAATGTCCATGTGTGCCATACATGTACTCATGTTGTTAATAACAATTAGCACAATCAGTTCAATGCAATTTTCAATTCCAAACTTCCCAATTTTATTTCTAAAGATGTATGTAAATGTTCGATCTTAGGATCTATCTTG
This sequence comes from Lepetodrilus elevatus, assembly GCA_034780755.1. Lineage (NCBI taxonomy): Eukaryota > Metazoa > Mollusca > Gastropoda > Lepetellida > Lepetodrilidae > Lepetodrilus > Lepetodrilus elevatus. The sequence goes on from JAVCKZ010077420.1 coordinate 7,904, forward strand.
GACAATGCCATGAATTTTGTCACACCTTTTACTGAGATTCTCCTAAAAACACACAATACAACTTTCCATAACATGTTCTCGTCGGAAACCCACTAGCATCGCTTATTTGTCCGACGCTAACGTCACCAAATCATCGTCCTTTCTTCATTTCTCCAGACACAACGTGCCCGCGATTCTCGTGTCCGGAGGACGTGACGTCATTCAACTACCCGGATTGGCAGGACCGGTCCTGTCGGTCCTACTTCAGCTGCGAGAGAGGACAGTTACTGAACGAAGTGTGTTCAGGGAACACCGTCTTCAGCTTTTCGTTGTTGCATTGCGTTACGCCTGCTGAACTGGAATACCCTTGTACCCTCAACTTTGCAGGAGGATCGCAGGGGATTATCTAAAACAATACACAAATCCCATTGGGGATTTCTTTATTTAACAATATATTTATTTTACGTTTACTTTAACTGTATATTTTATTTTATTATTGTTCGTTTTTGGTGGATGTTTTACATTGTAAACGAGTTTCTAGAAAAATACTATTTACCAATATTTCTGTTTTCTTTTTCCTTATAATATTAATTGATGCATTATGAGTTTGAGTATGAAGAAATCACTATACTAGTCATTATCAGGGAAACTTCAATGAACAATTTTTAATACAGCAGATGTACTGGTAATGAACACAGTTTGTCATAATTCCAGATGAATTACCATTTGTAAAGTTTTAATACGACTCATTGTGAAAATTAAATTATTTTAAAATGGAATACATGTACGTTAGAAAGGTGTTATTATTGAATTGAAAAGCGGACATGGATTTATCTATGGATACCACAGCTGGCTTCTATGAAGATAACAGAACAGGGTATCACAGCCGACTTCTATGAAGATAACAGAACGGTATCACAGCCGTCTTCTATGAAGATAAAGAACAGGGTATTTATGGATACCACAGCTGGCTTCTATGAAGATAACAGAACAGGATATCGTTTCACAAAGCTGTCTTACTTACCGGTCTAATGACCACGCCCCGGTTGTATGAAACGTTAATGCAGGAATAACGGCTAATCACGTCATTAGTTAATGGCAGTTTCATACAACCGGGCCCACATCATTCTAGTAGTTATATCATATACACGGGGATCATACAGTTACGAGAGCACTATACCAGTGGATAAGACAGCTTCGTGAACTGATACCAGAATAGTATACTGATACCACCAGACATCCTCTGATACCACCAGACATCCTCTGAAACACTTGCCCAATGCTTTCTTTGGATGGAGCAAGGTGTTTATCTTGCTTAGGTCACTTGAATGCCTTCCACCTCCCCATGAGGAGGGTAAAACCTGTAGCTACATTTGACGCTTGACTGATGCAGTAGTGCAGAGTTGAGGCACGCTCACAGGGGTCGATCGGTTGTAGGAGTCTAGTTCGGTTGGTAAGAGTAGAACTTGTTCTAGTCGTGGGATATTGGTCTTTGTGAATGACATTGCATGTACACAATGTGATTCGATGCATCTTTACACCATCAACCTTTAGGTCCACTAGAACAGGTGTGTCAACACTTAACCCTCTCAATGCTGTACTAGACACTGCTCTTCAGCATGCAGAGAGTTAAACTGACGTAATAAATACTGCAGTAACTTGAGCAATACAAAACACAAACGTTTGGCGATTAGGTGTATTTACAAAATGTCTTTGTTTTGTTTTGTTTTCAATACTGTACAAGATTTTAACAAAATCAATTTAGAAAATAAATATCACATCATAATTGTTATTATGATATACCATTATGAGAGAACCCTTTGGAGGTTCCCACGATTACATTCACATATCAGACAGTTCCCACTATTACAATTATATACAAGATTACAGAAAAAAAATAGAGTATATCTACTCAACAAAATTAATTGAGGGTCAGTAGCGTTTTTTAACAACTACCAGTACATTTGGTTTAACAGAAGAATTTCCAAGTGTCTACACTCTAACGGCACCAGATTCCTAAAGTCGAGCTTAAAAATCGAGCTTAAAAATCTGTTGGCCCTTAATTAATTTTGTTGAGTATATAACATACCGTAGTATAACTATAAATACATGATGGACACACAATCTCAAAACATTTTAATTTCAATTTTATGTTTTCTTTGCCTTAAAGGATTCTGACTACCAAATTCTGGTACTGTGTATCATTGATGATCATTTCTGATGTTTACAGTTGAATGTTGTATATTGATATTGCTGCCTATAGCATAAAAATAATAATCTAGTGACTTTACTGAAAAATATATTATTAACTCTTGGAAACTGATTTTGATAAGCAAAGCATTGTTTTGAGCACATAAAGAATAAACTTGTTTATGATTCAACCGTAGTATTTTGTGAGTCATAATTCTCTCAATACTAGAATGTAGTTAGAATTCTAATTGTGTTAAGATCATTCTGTAGAACATGACCCAGGTTAAAATTATTAAATAAATATCAAAGTAATAACAAACAATTTCCATGCCCAATATTGTCACCGCCCAATAATAAAAAAAAATTAAATGAAAAGAAAAACTAAACTGCTAGTAAGTTATAATTATTAACCCTCTCCATGCTGAATTAAACCAGAGATGCCCTAAAGATCAGTGCCTCTGCCTAATCCAGCAGGGAGAGGGTTAACATAAAGAAGAAACACTTCATTGGAGGGAATGCAGAACCTGAACATCAAATAATGATGCATCATCAAAACCCACTCTTTCTTCTCTTTCATACGCTACATCTCAGACCCTGCCCTATGCTATAGAGGATGTTAGTGTAATGGGAAGAGAAACATTGTAAATGCGGGTTTGAATCAATTATTCCACCATCCCATGAACATCACTAGCCATCTCCTTTCAAGGCACACTCTCAAAATTAATTATTTAGAAAATAATTAATATTCGTTGACATACAGCTCTCAGACATTTATTTCATTCAGCAAATTGTCACATTAGTGTGTAGACTCTGGTACTAGCAACCACTGATATCCTTCTGCTTCTTCCTGTGAAATCTGGTTTCGACTGGATCAAAGCCCCTTTCCGAAGCTCCAAACACTGCCCAGTTAGGAGTTTTTGCCATGTAGTCCTCCGCGGTGAATGTTTTCTGGCCGTTCGATTGGTTGTATTCGGTTATCAGCTCATCGAAGCGAGGGTAGTCTATCCATGTCCACCATTCTTTTTCTACCTTGAACTGAAACATTAAAATAAAATATTAGTGGGTGGTTTGTTTTTTAATAAACAATATTTATTGGAAAAACTTCAGGGATCCACAAGTTTTTTCAATAAATATTGTTTATGCTTTAAAAAAAAAACACACACAAAAAGCATAACACTTTTGTGAACAAAACTTTGAGCATGAATTAGTACACAAAAAGCAGTGTTCGAAATAATGAAAATAATGAAGGGGTCATTCTCCATAGGCCCAATGTTAAAGGTGGTAAAATCTGTGATTTTTAGGGGGTCACACAGATACCTTTAACATTGCAGATTTTCAAATGACCCCCGGACCCCCCATTAATTTGAACACTGAAAAGGTTTCATAGTTTCGGGGTCTCCTTTACATGGATGTGTGTATATATCTGTACTGACCTTTTTGTGAGCAATGAGAATACAGTTGGAGTGTTCGTGTTCTGACGCTATCTCGTATTCGGGCAGTTGGTCGACCAGCGTCTGGACGAAGCCTACCACCTCGGTGTGCCAAGGCACGTTGGCCATTGTCAGTGTGGATGTCTTCGAGTCTCCACAGTAGGTCACTCCCTGAATCGGAGAATATATGAATGAACAAATGAACAAATGAATGAATGAATGAACAAATGAATGAATGAACAAATGATTGAATGAACAAATGAATGAATGAATGAATGAACAAACAAATGAATGAACAAACAAATGAATGAATGAACAAACAAATGAACGAACAAAACAAATGAATAAATGCATTTTATTTTTTTGAATATTGTGGTTTAGAATTGCTTTCAAGATTCTGAAATCCCTCGTGAACAGAGGAATATTTTGAACAAAGCCAATTACCTAATCTGTCACTACAAATCTTTCAGCCTGTGATTCAGTGTGGGACAGGGACGAATCCTAGACACTCTCAGTTCTCGATCACCCATCCACGTACTATCCGCGCTCAATCATGCTTCACTTTAACCCAACTGGTCAGCTGCCGTGCATTATCGCAGGACCATTTCCCACCACATTATTCCAACAACACTTACCTTGACCTCGATGAAATCAGGTTTTCCGAGCGACACCAGCCTGGCGTAGTTGTCCATCTCGTCCGTGTTCCACGCCTTCACCAGCGTCAGTCTGTACACAGTTCTCTGCCCCTTGGAGGCCAGCGCCTGCAGACTGTCGAGGAAGCGCTGCCAGAAGTCCCTGAACAGCGGCCGGTCGATCTTCTTCAGACTCTCCTTGGTGCTGGCGTCCACGCTCACGTACAGCTGGGTGACTGGAGACAGGTTCCTGGAGAACACAGTGTACAGAGATACAGTCACAGAATCCTTGGCTCGTCACTACCAACGGGTGTTTACAGGTTTATTGCAAAGAATGATAGAAAACTATCATTTCGTCCCGTCATGTATAGAGATAGTCAAGGGGTCCTTGCTTCATCAGTACCAACGGGTGTTTACAGGTTTATTGCAAAGGGTGATAGATGTTCCGTCAACTATCACTTCGTCCCCAGTCATGTATAGAGAGTCAAGAAGTCCTTGGTTCATCAGTACCAACAAGTACTCGCAGGTTTATTGGAAAAGGGTAATAGACGTTTCATCCCGTCATCATTTCGTCCCCAATAAATTTTGTCCCATAATTTTCACCCCCAGTTCGCCCCAAATTATTATATGTGGTTCACCTTCATACATGGATGGATGACTAGTACTAGTAGTACTACAATCTGTAGAGAATTCTGTAGCAGAGAACCTTGCCTCACATTATTAGCATGGATGAAAGTTTAAAATGGAACATCTGGCATACTGTAAATCATAAAACTTTAGCGTCATTAAACTTTAATGACCGGCGGATTAGCAACATATTTAATAATAGCGACATAAAATTTTAACGAGTTCATCAATATTTCAAAAATATATTTTTCATATAACTCTATCTTCCAATGAGTAACACTGTTGATAACAAATACCAGT
>JAVCKZ010077431.1:0-13060 GCA_034780755.1 Lepetodrilus elevatus
AGGGTATGTGTGTGTGTGTGTTTGTGTGTGTGTGTGTGTGTGTGTGTGTGTGTGTGCGCGTGTGTGTAGGAGAGAGGGGGAGAGAGGGGAGAGGGGAAGAACAGAAGCTAGAGATTTGTGGTAGGGAAAAATAAATAGTTGCTAGATATGGTTTGTACATTTTCCTTTATAAATATTTATATACAGAGAGAAAATTGTTTATTTATGTCACCATATTTTACATAGTTAAATGTTCATAAAATATACATGGACCACATGGATAATTTTCCAAACAAATGAGTCGAGTAGATGAGTAAACAGATGAGTAGATTTCACATAACGATAACTGCATTTCCTTGTCCTACTTAATAGTTTTGCGCTTTGTGTTTGGAATGGGAAATGATAGCCCTATTGCTACCGTCAAGTATTAGTGATAAATTTCATTTTATGTGCGACATTAAACTTCAAAGGGTGTTGGATCATTAATTCATAGTTGGAGTACTGATCTACTGACTTGCCCCTCGTTCGTTAATGTTTTAAAGTCTCTAGAAATCATTACTGACAGAGAGGTTTGGATATTATGGAAACACAGTAAAAATAATGCGAGCAGAATTTCTGCATTAATAGACAATAGTATTAATTTAGTATTGCCAAGCAACATAATATTTATCTGAATGTTTGTAATTATTATACTAAATTTACATTAATTGGGTTAAAATATTTATTTAACACTGCTGTTAAATGTAATTCAAGTATTGGAAATGTCTTTAAATAATTTCAAATAAATGTCAAATTGTCAAAGTAAAAATTAGCAAGTTTGTTTCATGAATATTTTACGAATGCGGGTCATTTTATATTTAAATTATTGTATTAAATATTTTATTAAATACATTAAAACATATTTATTCTATTGTATAGCTAATTGTTTGCTTCCTGCGTGATTTATTTACTTGAATTGCTTCTCAAAGACAAGGGTTTTTAGGCTGGCGGGGATTTCTAGACGTAAACACGGAAGTCAATCAAATTAATTTCTTTAAAAAACAATGCAACAACATTAAGGCGTCATGAAAACTAGCCTCCTTGTTTTAAAACCAAATTACGGAAGCGATTAATATCACGCCTAACAAGGCTGAATTGAGAAACATAATAAAGTTGGATTCAAGGGTCATCCCCAAACCACTCGATTTTTCCTGGGTCATTATTCTTATCCTAGTCTCGTCACCCAAACACAACACATGAATTCATGAGCTTCACGGTGTGAAAATGCACGCCCAGTGTTTGCACGTGCAGATCATATGACATGCGCAGTTAGTTCTGCAGGGTCCAATGGGACGATCGGGTGTCTATCGTTAGACAGTGCTGCATCTCAATCCAAAGAATGAGGGCTGTGTTGGGAGGAACACTTTCATGTGCGGACGCCATTTTTGACGGGCCCACATCATTCATATCCTTTTTTGGATTCGTCACAATAGCTTTTAACGTTTGTCCCGTTCTGTCGACGAGGGACGTATATGGAAACCATTGTATTTTTTACTTTCAAATTATCCTGACACGATATACGTTCATTGTTAATCTTTCTATATACTAACTCCTTTCGGATTTCCTTGTTTTTTAATTTGTAAAAATAGAAATGTTTCTTTAAGAGGAGTTGTATTACATCGCTTTAATTCCAGTTATATTATTATATTTTTGTATCATTAATAATTAACGATATGACGCAAAGGTCAAAATAAAACAATACAAATATAATTGGTTGATAAATTAAATTGAAAGAATTTAAGTTGATATTAGATCTGGTAAAATGAAACACAAGCTCACCAGCTCATGAAAATATTAACACAAGGTTCTATAGCGAACACATTTAGTAATGGACAAAATCAAATTCACGTCTTACCGCATTAATCTAACTAAGTAAAATAATTACCCTTGTTGGCCTGTTGGGTGTGTTAAGCAAATTGTCATATGAATATATTTATCTTCGTTTGGAGTTTAATTGATCCCCAAAGAGGCTCTAACCGTATTGTGAAAGGATATATAAATAGTTATTTAGGGAGGATTATTGAACCAGCGACGTCTGTGGATGTCTGTGGATGTCTGTGGATGTGTGTGCAAACATCTCGGTGGCGCCGTGTTTGAGAACTATCATTTATTATGGATCCTTTTGGGATCACCTCTGCGGATCTTCTGGTGGGATCTTCTGTAGGATCCTCTCAAAATAGAGCCGTTGATGTATATTTCCAGCAGAAAAACGACAGTTTCAGTCTGATTGGGGGAAATATATCAATGATGATTGGATATTTGCGTGATTATTCAGCGAATGAATCAACTCTCAATGCTAGTATTATAGCTAAGTATATACCTTTACATACTTTTATACATTCTGTAGTTTACAGAATAGCAGAGAGTATAGCAGTATAGAGAGTACTAGTATACTGTTCTAAGTGTGAATGCGTGCGTATTATACACCAGATACATCAGGGTAGAGTTGTTCTTAATTTATTATTGATCCAATGAATGGATGCTTTACTCAGTTGTAACATGGAGGCTATCACTATCTGATCGCGTTGATTGTGCGTTAACCTGTAAATACGAGTAAGTAATGCAGATAATTTGATCAGATTGTCTAGTTTCGTGTGAACCTGTCGTTATAAAGACATACACATGTTTGCAGAAACTGGTAATTCACAGACATTCAATAAATCCAAATGTGTCGATGTATCCATTAGTATTATACATTTAACTATGATGTCCCTATGTTCATGTATATTGGGAATTACGTGACAGTACCTGTTAAACATTTTTTTAAATATTTAAAATATCTACTAGCTATAGAAAAGAATAAATATATACTGTAGTACCACACACCATCTATATAAATAAAATGTAAGTCAAAGTAATTTAAGTAATCTGAGAATATTCATACAACACAGATGTGGGGCATGTTTGGTTCTGTACAGCGTGCAGCTCGGAATAGATATATTATCCAGTGGTTTCCTGCACTTCATCAGCAGTTTGTAAATGTTTCTTTGTACAAGATTGTGCTGACTGATTGGAACAATGTCCTACTATAAAAGGCACCTGCCACCCAGTGTATTGGGGGTGTATTTTCCGCCAATCCAGAGTAATTGTTCGTTGTTTGTTGGTTGACAGTTTGGGCGGATCCTGACAAATGAGACCGAGAGAGAAGAGTTCCTTGTCGTGGCCCTATATCCTGATTAACAGGGGCAGGAACCTAATTACCAGCTTGTCCCGACTGTAAAGTCCCTAGGAAAATCGCAGCACAACCAATCCTTTATCTTGAACGTGTTTATCGTGGGTTCTTTTTTTTTTATCCAAATTTACCGAAGTTCCAGCTTTTCCCCAATTGGCAGAGTATCGTCTTCTAAAGGTTTAGGATTGTTTGTGGGACGGCCAAGACAGGCGAAAATTAATAACAGGAGATACAATTACTCTGCTTCTAAAGGACTTCTTTGCTTTCTGGAGAGGAAAGGGACTTGGCGAAGGGATTAGGTCGCTGGGGGGTTATATGGATTTCCGTATTCCTACACAGCAATCCACGAAGGGTCGACATTTGGCGCAGTGATTTATGGCACGACCGTCGTACGGTGTGAAGTTTCACACTTCCTCTCGGGTACCTTGTCGTACCCAAACACAACGTCTCAATGCAGGCTCTCCCTGGCAAGAAAACCCTAGATAACCAGCCAAGTGGTTTTCAAGGGTATCGAATTTCAAAAAAATATAATACTCCTCATTTATCATAGGAAACTGTATGGGCTGGAGAATTCTTGAAAATTTGCAAAGAAAACACCCACCGGCTATGTTGTGATTTTCCAATCTTACAGTAGCGAATACAAGGATGTGAACAATATTTATTCATGAATTTCTTTACAGCATAGGGAATTCGATACGGCTTCTTACAATTATACGAATATCTTAGGTTCGGAAGTCTGAAAACTTACCCTGGTGAATCAGTCACAGTAAAACACATCTCTGTAACTCTAGTACAAGTACCCACAGCGACTATGACAACTTATTTATATAGATGTTGTGTGGTACTATAGTAGATTACCGTACATATTCCACAATAAGTCATGGCATGTCTGAGAGAGAAAAGTTACATATAAGGACGATCTATGTATACGTACTCACTAGTACTGCAAGTATCTGTGGGTATTCGTCTTAGCTGGCAGATCAAATTTAGACTTTTCCGGATGTGGAAAAATTATCCGGAATTCCGACCAGTACGTGGACGCATTATACGCACTATATACACAATATAATACTGATTAATATGCGAGAGGCGACGGGGGGAAGTGATTAGCGTTAGTGACAGCTAAAGCAATCGACCTAGGCTTAGATATCATATCTCGTTTCACATTCTAAAATTATATGAATTGGCTCACAAATGAATATCGTAGCATGCTACCGTATCCGTAAATATTTTTTTTAACGTACGGATCGTAATCAAACCACGCAAGATGAAAACATAGCTTTTAGTAAATGATATTCGCGAATTCTGAGGTCTTGCAACTATCTGTCGATGCAGAACATTAGAACAATATATTTTTCAAATGTGATTATTTAATTTATTTCCAAATCTGGAACCTAACACAATTGTATAATAGTTTAAAGTAGGTAAAATACTGGTTGTCTTGTAACTAATTATCAATACATAATAATAAGAAATATGTCTTTGTTAAAATGCGATTATTGAACGTGTTAGAAACTCTGTTCTATCATACATATAGCGTGTGTTAACTCTGGCAGTACTGTCGTGGAGTGACTGAATGCAATGCAATGCCAATGGTTTGGGAAACTAGTCTTGATAATCGTCGGTGCACGAGTTTCAACTCTCCCACCCCACTGTGACCACGCCCACTAAGTTTGAACCACCGTGGAGTTCAATTGATTACTCCACTTGATGAAATTGTGAACCTCCATGCTTCAATCAAATCTGAATAATTTATATAAACTTCAATCAGAAATCGTACGATGAAAGACAATCTCAGCAATCCGATATTCGCCAGATCTCCACATTTTACATTTAAAAAATAGAATAAAATTCTGGCACAATCTTTCATTGTTTCTCGATTGTTTGGTTTGGTTATCAAATGAAGGTTTTCGAAAGTGTCGTCATTTTAGACTATCTCAGATACTGGCGCAATCATTGTTTTGCATTGTGTTAAGGTTTTCGATGCTGTCTCCACATGTTCACGTCCAGTATTTGATGCATTTATGATTATTATTATTTTTTTTGTATTTTTTTTTTTAAATTATTATTATTATTATTATTATTATTATTATTATTATTATTATTATTATTATTATTAAATTATTATTATTATTATTATTATTATTATTATTATTATTATTATTATTATTATTTATGATTTTGATTATTATTATTATCTTGCCTCTGTTCGTCTCGTAGATATAGTCGAACACGGTGCTATCGGCCCGTTTCGCCAACCATTTCCCAATGGCTTCCAATTTGGCGGTCACATAGCTGACTGAAATGGGATAAATTGTGAATGTTATTAATAATTTAGTTTCTAGGTTGCCCGCAACAAATGTTAGGCGGCATGGTATCTAGAGTCTATGCGTACGTTTATTTTAGCTGTGGGACATGCGTTATATGTATATATTATATAGGCATACAATATAATAAAACATGTCCGCACTTGTTATAGCACAGTATAGAATAAATGGAATATGAATGAGATTTTTTTTTGTTTGTAAAATTCTACGAAATAAATTTACATAATTATCCACATTTAGATGAAATTAACCAACTTTATATACGGGTACCTGGGTTAGATGCTGTGTGGTACCCCGGATGCGCACCCTGCAGGGGTTAAAAAGTAAACGCTACTATATTATGGCAAAATACCCCCACATCCCCATATAAACTGAAGGTTTTCCCTATGATAAATATTACCAACAACAAGAAATCTTACTATAAGCATACGCCAAAAATATTATTCTCTTTTTAAAAAATATGCTTTAAATACAAACCTTTGTAGAATCCAGATAGATGATGAGAATAAGAAGAAACGATGTTCGGCAAGCCATGATTAACCTGTAATGGTATACAGGCATGGGGCAGGTTCCTCACTTTATAAGTCGAAAACATGGGGCACCTAGCGTAGCAACCACCCACGACATTGACGTCATGGTCGTTCAAATAATTCAAACAAATTTAGTTATCTATCACATTATCAGCGGTATAATGGCTGACCACAACTAACTTTCGGGAAACAATCTTTATTTATCATGTTTATGCGATCGTTGTAAGATAAAAGACAAATGGGATTTAGTATAAAAGAGACATTAATTATTGATCTGTTAAAATGTCTAGTCATGTTTGTCAAGTTTTGTAGGTATTGATATAAAGTACGGGGTAAATGTTATTATATATGATGAGTTGTTCAGTGTTAATTGAAATTCGATAGAAAGTATACGGAACCGAGTTGACCATGATGTACTTCCTACAAGCAGGTGTGCGTATGTATGTATGCACATGGAAGGAGAGAGAGGGGAGGGGAGAGAGAGAGAGAGACAGACAGAGAGATTGTACATGTAGGCCTACACTCGTTTACGAGGGTGTGTGTGCGTGATGCGTGCGTGTGTTAAACCCTATACAATTACATTAATTTGATATCTCAGATCATGAATGTTGGACTAATACAGGAAGTTTGGTGTGATTACATGGGAGGTTATAGTTGACAGTGTAGATAACGTATGTTCTTAATTGCGGAGATACGGTGCACGTACGTACGAGAAGTCAAACATACACTACGTCTGACGTAGCGCTGGTTCCACAATAATCTTCTATACCGGGAACAAACACATGTCGTCAACCAAGATATTGAGCTTTCACGAAAACTACGCCTATACCATTTAAAATACATCTATGGTATTTCCATAGAGGTGGGCCCTATTTTAAATGTTATATGTAGCCTACTTTCATCAAGAGAAACTTGTGCAAATAGTTTAGGAGCACTTGCAATTATTCATTTGTTACCTTCATACTCGGTCAAAAACTATTTCAAATCAAACAAAGCACTGCATACTAACACAAGATGTCACTGGGATATTCTAGTAAATATCAAATAAATAGCCACCGTTGACTAAAGGCTAGCATTGAAACTAATAACATAAATGATCTTCTAAAGTCTGTATGTTTATTATGGCAAAGATGGTAATGTAGAATTGACGGGATTTCCTCTCTTGATACAAAAGCATGGACACGAAATAAATATCAGTTTGGCTGGCACTTTGTTGTAAAATATCATCCACTCCTCCGACTAAGGCAAGATGAATCTGGTATTGTCCACGCTGACTTTGACGATGAGTGAATCGTCCTTGATGTAGTTCCTGGATTTCAACACCTCGTGTGTCACGAACTTGGGATACCCGAACCCCAGCGACTCGATGTCCTTGCACGGCTTCTGGAAATGTTTCCACGTGGGATCGGGCACGAAGCTCTCGGTAATGTTGGTCCGGAGGTCCGGATCTCCACACTGGTCGAATATCGTAAAGGACACCGGTAGCATGAACGGCCAATCCAGGATGTTGTCGTACTCCCCCTGAAGTAGTTTGATGTACACTGACAGACACTTCCCCTCCCCGGCACCGTTTCCGTTCAGGAACACCGACAGCGCCGCTTTGTATCCGTACCGCGACGTGTAGAACGGAGGGCTGACGATCTCCTTCCCGTTCTTGTAGATGGCCTCGATGTACTTGGACTTGTAGTTGGTGACCTTCCAGATGAAGGTTCCGTCGGTGACCTGGGTCACGGCGTGCAAGGCGTTGCACAGGTGCGAGATCTGACCCTGCTGCTTCTTGACTAGGTCGCACATGAACTGCAGGTGGATCTTCATGAAGTCGTCAAGGTGGCGGTCCATGCTGAAGCGCGGACACTGCAAGGAAACACACTGAAAGTGAGACGGGCTCGTTAGAAAAGGCTTCGCAGGAAGTAGGTGTAGGGAACATGCAAAGCAAGGAGATGTGAGAAGAGAAAAATGATAAACATTTACAAAGGGAAGAGGTAGAATACTAGTGGAAAGGAATTCCACAAAAATTATAGTTAGAAATTCAAATTGTCAAGAGTAAATAAATGAATGAAAATGAATGTTGAAAATGAATGAAAATGAATGAAAATGAATGAAAATGAATGAAAATGAATGAATGAATAAATTCCCAATACCGTATATTGTTAATAAAAAGATAAAAAGATTATTTTAGACTGCAAATCATAACATTTCAGCATGAGGAAAATTATGCTACTAAAATCAATTTTAAATTTCAAAGAGAATTCAGTTGGGAATGAAAGGCTTACCAAAGAATGCTAGTGTAAAATACTGATGAATGTATAATATCAACAATACATTTGTAAAATTAATTAAAGTTTTATGCTTATTAAAATTATAGAATTTATAGTATTCCTAGCCTTGATGTTAAGAAACGTTTTTGAGTACGATTTCATGATCATGCCCAAATTTAACAAAACTGAGCATTAGTTCATACTCAAAAACATTTCATGAATAATCTTGGGGCCTGACAATTCACTGTATTAATATGCTAAGTTCTAGTATCATTAAATAAATGTTGAGAATAATTAAAATATTTAAATTTATTATAAAGAGGTGTACGAAAACCCATTTTACACAGAAAGATAGGATCCAGGGCACGTATTCTCGAAACTTTGTAAATCCTAAGAAGTTCATAAGTACTAAACATTTGCTTAACTGGTTTTCTTCTTATGTTAATATTTGAAGAGATCTTTTCTCACTAAAAAGTTATTAGCAAATTCAAAGTTTCGAGAATACAGACCCTGGTTACCATTTCTCAAAGTTATTATAGACTGCAGCGCTATCGTAAGTGCCCGATCACCATGTATATAAGAGCTTGCTATGAATACAAGAGCTTTGTGAAACCAATAGTACCCAGCAGAAATCGAACACGGCATAGACCCATGAAACACAATATCCCGCAGAAGGAGATTTACCTTGAATTTACATCCGCCATCGCTGAATGGACAGGGGACAGTGGCCGAGGGACAGATCTCCTGGACGTGGACATCCATCTCCTCGCGCGGGATTTTCGTGGGATCGCATCGGTTTGGACACGTGACGGGATACCTCGGACACTGGTACTGGTGTGTCTGTGAAGAGAAGACAACTCTGGTTTAACCCTTTTGGAATAAATTACTAGGAACATATTGAAGTGTTTAAAAATTGTGCAAATCTTTTTTGTTTTTTTAATTTCATAAATAGAATATTAAAGTAAGATAAAAAGGTTTAGATTTGAAAATGTAATTCCAGAATGTGAATTTAATTTTAACTTTACAAAAAATATATAATATTTTCAAAAAACAAACAATATAATATCAATGATGAATAATGTTGACTGACTCACCTGAAGAGTTTCTTTCACAAACTCCCTCTGACAAAATTTGCAATGGACAGTCCTCTTGTGACACTCGTTCTTCATGTGGTTGCCTAGGAACTGACGCTCCAGTTTGGCGCCACATTTGTTCTCGCAGAACGTTACTTCCTTCGGACAGTTACCGCAGTGAGTCTGAAGTAGCAACAACATCAAGGAATACAACACATACATCTAAATACCTATGAGAACGAAAAACTACTTTCACAATCCCTAAATACCTGGGCCCGGTTGTATGAAACTGCCTTTAACTAATGACGTGATTAGCCGGTATTCCTGCATTGACTTTCAATGCTAGCGTAACGTCACATTAGTTAATGGGGGTTTAATGACACGTTAACGACGCATTAACGTTTCATACAACCGGGGCCTGAGAACTAAGAACTAAATCCCTAAATACCTATGAGAACTAAGAACTACTTTCACAATCCACTCAATAAAATAAACATTATAATTGATAAACATTGATAATTTATTGTTTTAAATTGGGCTTTAGAGCCGTTTTCAAGATTCTTTCACATATATCACGGCTTGTCAGTTTAGGGCAAGAGGAATTGTTCAACATCTGTAGCACTGAATGTTGCAGTAATCCTATGAGCTGGTACTGACAGACCAAGGATGATACCGGAACTGTATTGCCATGGTACAGACATCACATTCTATCAAGATCATGTCAAAAACATTCACGAACATGGATGCCAAGCTCCAGCATGGAAGTGACCTTTGGCTCCGAAGTCCAAACATTCTACCACTGGGCACAGACTGATAGACCGTTGGAATTACACTTTCGAAGTCATACCATTTCAAAGTAATCCCCGCCAAAGTCCTGGTTGCAGTATTCACAGTCCACGCGTCTCTTCGGACAGGTAAACTCCAGGTGGTCGTCCAGACTGATCCGCGACAGTTTGGCCGGACACCGGTTTGGACACGGCACTGTGTCATAGCGACAGTGCTGCAAGTGGCCCTAGAGAAAAGGAAAAGAAAAATCACTGGATTAGTAAATTAACCTATCGCAATCCGTCAGTCTCCCAGGTCAGCTAATCAGAATACAGCAACACTTTAAGTTTGGCATAGCTAAATTAGCCATGTGGGAATTGTCCGACAAACAATAACTTGCACAGCAATGATAATGCAAGTGACTCATTTGTATTCAGGTATAAATTATATCATCAAGTGGTAGAAATGCCAACAGAAATGACACTATTGTCTGTTTGCACAAGGCATATGGCTTGTACATTTTGAAACAGTGTGTGGCTTCACGATAGGCCAATTGAAGCACACATAAAATATCAGAAATTGTGCAAGAGTAGGTTGATGAAAACCTTGTTTCTGTACGCTGTCTTTAGGCTTGTTTTATGAAAGGGTCGTACAGTTAGTCTGGGCGTAAGTCATTTCCTGCTATATAGTATATGCAGATTAACAAGGATAATACCGTAACTGTACTGCCATGTACCTTCCAGCTTGGACAAATAGAATTACAAATTTCTTTTTCGAGTGGACAAGCGAAAAAATGTAATCAAATTATACAAACCAAAATACTACATAGGGAATGATGTTTTAAAATCCACATCCATTATGGTTTGTATTATTTGATTGAATTTTTCCATGTGTAAACTCGAAAAAGAAATTTACACATCTTTTAGCATGATTTCATGCTCAAGCTCAAATTTAATACAAGGAATTGTGAGAAAAAAATGTAAGTTGCACATAATACTATACAAAAAAAAATAAAAGTTTCGTAATCTCAGGGTCAGAACTTGTCCTAACAGCATGAAACATTTGATAGTAATCACGAGTAATGATGACATCGAACACCTTCCTGAATGTCGACATCAAATAGCTTCTTTACCCATCTGTTACACAAATAACATCAGAAAGCTAAGAAGCCAAAACACCGCCAATATGACATCGACAATGACAAGCGGCTAAAACACCCAGCTGACTACAAAAACATACTTCCTCAAAAACGTGACATAATCCGGGTTGTAACCTTAGCAACCAACCACAACAACAACCCGACTACTGTCTAGAAACCGCTTAAACGTGATGAAGTGTTTGGCTTGAACTTGGGGCGCAAAGTGAGTCAATAGAGCAGCACTGACAAACTGTCGCCGCGTTGGATCAGTTTGGTCTCCGAGATTACAGGACAGCATGAGTTTCGAAGCGAATTACGAAGAAAATAATTGTCTCGTCGCAGTGATTACGTAGTTTCCTTGTTCTAAACTTTCCATCAAACTTCCTTGGAAATAATTGGATGTGGACCTTTAAAATCCTCTTCCTGCTGGATTAATCAATATATCGTGGCTCAGGTGAGCATCTCCAGTAATCGCCAGCAGGAAGAGGGTTAAAAGTTAACATGGAAAGTTTAAAGAGTCTTCTCTTGACCATAAGCTACATTTTACCAGAATTTATTACTTGCATATTGATTTTGCTCAATACTCAGATTTTGATCATTTATGTACAGAATTTGATCATTTACCTGCATATTTTGATCATTTACCTGTATATTTTGAGCATTTACCTGCATATTTTGATCATTTACATGCATAGTTTGAGCATTTACTTGCATATGTTGAACATTTACTTGCATATGTTGATCATTTGCCTCCATATGTTGAACATTTACTTGCATATGTTGATCATTTACCTGTAGATTTTGATAATTTACATGCATATTCTGACCATTTACCTGTAGATTTTGCAGTTTATCCACCCAGCGGCATCCCTCTTTGTGATGCCGACATCGGACATTCGTGTTCATTATTTCCGTTTGGACTTCCTGATCAGGGAATATCTGAAATCAACCAATCAGCAGCATCACAGTACAGCCCATGCTTTAAATAACCTCCATGAAAACTTACATTCATTATCTATATTATTATTATTTCTATTAATATTTTTAAGACGGTTATTATTACCATTATTAATAATAATAATAATAATAATAATAATAATATAATAATAATAATAATAATAATAATAACAATGTACTTCTATTAATCCGAACAGCAAAAAAATCATCATATAATATTCCAAACCATTCGATTTATTAGAAAAATATGAAGATTAAACTTGTTAGGGACAATCAAATGAATGTACAAAATATAGTTGTTTCTGTTACAAGTAACGACATTCTGATTTTTGTTACTTCTTGGTAGTTTTCTTGGCCCAAATCTTTTAACACCACATACACAATATAACACATACAGAACACATAGATTGTTACGGTTATACAAGTGACATGACTTTAAAGGTTTAAAAAAAATGTTCTCAAGCAATTTCTCGCCGTGATCAATATTTCTCAACACCTGCATAATCATGATCAATAAATAACACCTCTGCATAATCAACATGATTGATCTTCTTGTGTAACCGCTATGGTGCGTCTCACGATCATGCTACCTCCATAAATATCTAAAGTGGTCCACGTATATATTGCATCACAAACAGAGCAGTAGTGTTTACTGTCTTTGATTAATCAATCTACAAAACATGTCAGCTAATACCTCGTTCAGTGGACAATGCGACGATGGCAAGAATTTATGCTTGAGAAATCCATATATACACTTGGAAAAAAGTTAAGCGCCCCTAGATATAATTAGTACTGAAATAACCCCATTCGTAAAAACTGTAA
>JAVCKZ010077442.1:0-13059 GCA_034780755.1 Lepetodrilus elevatus
GTCTCCTCCTGCCGTAAAACTGAATGTTGCAGTAAACCTGCGAGCACTGACTGGTACTGACAAGGATGATAACTGTATTGCCACTCTACAGACAGTGCAATCTATCAATATTGTGTCAGAAAGGAAACTTTCACAAACATTGATGCTGAGCACACGGGGCAGGATTTGAACTTGGAATATTATTATTATTATTATTATTATTATTATTATTATTATTATTATTACTATTATTATTATTATTACTATTATTACTATTATTATTATTACTACATTACTGTTATTACTATTATTACTATTATTATTACTATTATTACTATTAGTAGTAGTATTACTAGTATTACTATATTACTGTTATTACTATTAGTATTATTGTTATTAGTATTATTATTATTACTATTACTACTATTACTATTATTATTACTATTACTACTATTACTATTAGTATTATTACTATTATTATTACTATTACTATTATTACTATTATTATTACTATTACTATTATTACTAGTATTATTACTATTATTACTAGTATTATTACTAGTATTATTACTAGTATTTTAGTATTATTACTAGTAGTATTATAACTAGTATTATTGTTATTATTCCAGAGAGATCCCCAGGGACACCCACAACACTACGGCATGGAGCTCTACAAGGGGACTCTCCTGGTTACAGAGAGTCGTGGCACTGTGACGTCACGGGGCGTTATTAACCTCAGCGCTCCTGTTGGCGACATTTACTCCCACGCAGTGAACATCACGATATCCCCAGTGTCGACTAGTATCGTCATCGACCCCTACAACTGCAACTACTTACCCCATTGCTTTCTTAAGTTTACCTACAATCAAAGCGCGATCTTTGACTTCGGAACCGACATGTTCCTCGGAGGAATTCCGGAGGTGTCTCCGTACGTCCGTAGCAAGCTGAGAACTTTGACCAGTTTCACTGGGTGTCTTGGGGTAAGCATAGAAATGGATCTTTGTTGTAATGTGAATTATAATACTTTTGACCATGAAATATGTCAACAAACCGTGATTGTATGCCTTTAATTTTCAATAAATTTCAGAATTTGATGATCAACAGTCGGAGCATATCTCTCCTACCTCCACCTCCTCCTGCTACTACCAACACCTCCTCCTCTACCCCACACCCCACCTCCTCCCTCACCTCAATCGCACCAGCCACGTCCAGCCAAATCCTGACCCCGCCTAAACCAGGATGTCCTCCGCACAAGTCCTGCTCTTCCTCCGAGTGTCACAACGGCGGGACGTGCGTGGACCTGTGGACCAGGAAGCGGTGTGTCTGTCGGCCAGGATTCTCCGAGGAAACGTGCGCCTTCCAGAACATGGCGCACTTCACGCCGGACGCCATGCTGCACTATAGCGGACTAGTGGAGGTGCACCAGATCTCGTTCTGGGTCACCACGACCCGGTCGTCTGGACTCATACTGTATACGGTAGGTGGATGTTTCTCAATTATATCTGTGATGTTGAAATGCAAATGGATGTAACCTACCTACTACCAGCATTGCTTCATTGACACATTGACACATTGACATTGACATTGACATTGACATTGATAGATATTGACATTGACATTGACATTGACATTGACATTGATAGATATTGACATTGACATTGACATTGACATTGACATTGACATTGACATTGACATTGATATTGACATTGATATTGACATTATTGACATTGATATTGACATTGACATTGATATTGATATTGACATTGATATTGACATTGATATTGACATTGATATTGATATTGATATTGATATTAATATTGACATTGACATTGATATTGACATTGACATTGACATTATTGACATTGACATTATTGACATTGATATTGACTTTGATATCGACATTGATATTGATATTGACATTGATATTGATATTGACAATTGATATTGACATTGACATTGATATTGACATTGACATTGACATTATTGACATTGATATTGACATTATTGACATTGATATTGACATGCTTCAGATGACCAGCGACGCTCTGGCCATCATGGTTGACCGGGGTCAGATCCGCCTCCACATCGTGTCTGGAAACACGGATACCGTCAGCCGGGTCGGACAGAACGTGGACAGTGGAGCGTGGTACCATGTCAGCGTGGTCTTCATCGGCGGGCGGTACCGCATCCAAGGTGGGTCTGCTTAACCCCTTACCTCCTGTGATAGTCGGAAATTAATTTAATAACGCTTTGATTAGCCAAGTCAGTAGAGTGTTGGATTCACAATCCAGCAACTAGGGTTCAAATCCCAGGATTGGTACGCTCCTCGGTTGCATATGAATTATGCTGCTACATTATCAGAGCTCCAGATAAACATTGTGGTAATGGCCCCATTTACTATCGGACATTTAATTTTGTCCGATAGTCAATGGAACAGTCTAAAAGAAAGGAAAAAGGAAGAAATACATTATCAAGATATTGTCATCTACAATTAAACCTATACTATTTTTATTATCTGTAAAATTATGTGTATTTAAAATATACAAATAAATAAGTGATACATGCGACTGTAAACAGCTCACATATTTTATCATTATGTACGCGTTTTCATCACTGCCAGGTTTAATATCTATGCATATTTCTCAATTTTTTTACTGCATAAATTACGCAGATACGCGCCTTATCTGGGCTACTGATTATTGTGGTAAAGGATGCAGAAGTAAAATTTTCAGTCACTAACCCTATGTAGAATTCTTCACCAAGTTTCCAAGTTGTATTCGTTTAGCAACAAGGTGCCTTATAAATTTTACAAGGAAATGAGAACTTTTTCGATTGACCTGCTAATATGATTGGTAGTTGTTAATGAATGTGTTAAATTATTTTTTAAATGTAAAAAAATAATAATAATAATTGAATCGACAGATATTGTCATGAAATATCCTTGATAAGACTAGAAAGTTACATATAGGTATTCCATTTATAGATCACTGTACCCTTGCACTAGCAGTATTATTAAAGAATCTGAATGTTTAGGGAGTTTTAAGCTGATGAGTATTTATAGTCTGGATTTGAAGATTGGGAGGGATATAATTATGGATAAATGACAGGTAGAGGAAGGTCTTTCCAATCAGACTGTTGAAATGTAGCCATGTTTCTTTTTCTCATAGTCTCCTCGGGCGATAGTGGCGTGTTTGGATCAGGTAGCGGCACCGTCAGCAGCTACATCCTTGTTTCTCTCCCCTTGTTTCTGGGTCGTCTACACGACCACTCGGCTCTCAACAAGTGGCGATACAGACCCACTAAACTCCCAACATTTGAAGGGTATGTATATTTATTTGTATCTATAATGTTCGTATTTATATTACGTCAAAACCATGATCAAAAGCTTACTCATAGAGCTACATTATTACTATGGTCAATGGATCAAATATAGCTTGTAAAGTTGTATAACATTGATAATGACGTACAGCGTAAGCCAAGGGAGATAATATTGTGCTTTCACAAAGTATACAGAGTCGCCTCCCTTTGAATATGTGGTGTTTGTTTTTGTTGTTTTTATGCATAAGAATTAATTGCATATGTATGGATCTGGAAATTGAATGTACTTTTTAAAATATTACTTATCAATACAACATAACATAACATATATACTTGTATATCAACTAAATCCACTGCTCAAAAGTGTTTTTATGTCTATACTCATACCGGGTAGGGTATCTGATCAAAGAAAATAAATTCATATTTGAATACTAAGATAGTAATTAGAACTACATTAATGTCTTTAAAGGCCTTGCCTATACATATGTCTTTCGGTATATTAGATTGTTTATCTTACTTTTTCTAAAACTATTTTTAGATTTGATGGTTGCATTCGAGATTTGAACATAAACTACAGTCCGGTGGACTTGCAGTCCAGTGTTATGTCCATATTTGGGAATGACCCTCCGCGACCCCTGCCAGGCTGCAAGAGGGAGGAGTCATGTAGCCCCTCCCCCTGTCAACACGAAGGCATATGTCTCCCTGGGTGGGCGGGGCCTAAATGTCAGTGCACAGCAAATTATCACGGAAAGGAGTGCTCAGAAGGTAACCAGATAATTTGGATTTATCACCAAAAATAATAAATAAAATAACATTCAAATCCTGTTTATATATATGTATCATTTAAAATATGAACAAATATTTTTTCAGTCGCTTAATATTGATCAGGCATGTCATAGAATTTCCTATTGTCAGCAAGAAATAATAATAATGCTAATATTATATCTATTATCCTGAGGGGAATTGGCTTAATATCGCCTTATTTATCTTATATGTTCGCATAATAATAATAATAATAATAATTATTATAATAATAATAATAACAATAATAATAATAATTCCATTTGTATAGCCCCATTTACACCCAAGAAGCTGCTCAAATTACAATGAATCAGTTTGCACTCATTTCACCTTCTCAGCTCCACCAGGACTATACAACCCAAGCTTCCATTACAGACACTAGAAACAGTCATCACATCCTACTTGAGAGCATTCTATCTGAGAGCATTGTTTAACATTTTCCTATTTTATTTTTCTTCAGTCTCATCTTCCACATATGATGGAAAATCAAGCTATGTCAATGTCACTGTCGACCGTGCCAGGTTTCCGTTTGGCGATTCTGGCGGATTCGAGTTCCGTTCCCGCCAAGCCACAGCTACCCTGATCTACCACGAGTTCTTCTATGCCAGTGGTTTTCTCAGCAATGTCGTAGAGTTCCGAGTCTTCAACAGGAAACTCCAGTTCAGCATTTTTGGAAATGGGGGTAAATAATGCTACTAACTTCAGATTAAAAGTTTCGTTTTCAAAAGGGACGTTTTCCATAATAAATACTGGGGCCTAAGTACTGGAACCCCAAATATTAGGTAAAACGCACTTTCTGTAAAATGGTTACTTTCATCCGTGTTTACATTGCGTCCTTTTATTTGCAGAGCCTGTAACGTTTCCAAGCTCCGTATCAGATGGTGTGTGGCATTCCGTGACTTGGAGCCGAGACAACAAGAAGTTCACGGTTTCCCTTGATGGACAGGATCTTATCAAAACATCCAGCTTTAACCCTTACAGTCCCAGCCTCAACAATATTATCACTGTGTACCTCGGAGCCAAACCATTCATGCCAGGTAGGGAGTTAAAAGTTGTATAGTAATTATAACCTTAATAATACGAACAGCTACAAATAATTTGGCATTTTTTTTTTTTATGGTCTGACAGATTTAAAAAAGAATTTGTTGATGATTCATTTTGCTGTTTGAAATATTAAAGGGTTCAAATTATTAAAATGACTCAAACAAATGTGCCCAATATAGTGCGATTTCACCTATGTCCGGTCACATGTTTTGCATATGTATTTTTACTACAGGTGATTCCAGTAGAATGATCAGCTATTTCAAGGGCTGTCTGCGCAACCTGACATACAACAAGAATTACGTGAATTATCTCCCCAGCCACTTCAACCAGAAAGGCATCTCTGTCGCCAACAACAGTGTCCGCATCGGTTGCCACGGAGACAACGTCTGCCGTGTAAATCTGTGTCCAGCGAACTCCTTCTGTCGCGACGACTGGAACGCCAACTCTTGCCCGTGCATCGAAGGTTGGGAGGGGATAGGATGTTACAAGAGCTCCGACGACTGTAAAGGTCACCTGTGTCGCAACAGCGCCACCTGCCAGGACGGACACAAACTGTACACGTGCGTCTGTCCCGCGGGATTCTCCGGACAATTCTGCGAGTTTAACCACCACCCCTGCGATTCCAAACCTTGCGACGCGGTCAACTCCTTCCAGTGCGTATCGACTGATCTCATTGGTTACGAGTGTTTCTGCAAACCAGGGTGGTCCGGTAAGAACTGCACGGAAAACGTCAACGACTGCACGAGCAATCCATGCGGAAGAAACGGCACCTGTGTGGATCTCGTCAACGCGTACAAGTGCCGGTGTTCTGAGGATTATTTCGGGGAGAATTGTGAACATAAACATGTGTGTTCCTCCACGCAATGTTTCAACAGCGGAACATGCGTCCCCGGGAAGAATAACACGGATTTCGCGTGTACCTGTGACGAGAAATACCTCGGGAAGCAGTGCCAGATTTTCAACTACTGTTACAGACATCACTGCAGCATCAATTCCAAGTGTGTTCCGAGCGACGCAGCGTACAGATGCAATTGCAGCATTGGGTATTACGGGGACTACTGCCAGTTCCGCGACTTCTGCGCGAGTCGGCCGTGTTTGAACGGAGGACAGTGTCGCAATGACAAGAACAGTTACCGCTGTCGATGTTCGTTCTTCTACACGGGAGAGAGTTGCCAGAGCGCCGTAAACCAGTGTAAATTCAATCCTTGTTACAACAGCGCCACCTGCTTTTTCAATGAGACATCGGAGGATTATAAATGCGTGTGTCGTGACAGTTTCCGTGGAAGACATTGCGAAACCGATATCGACGAATGTGCGCTGAACCCCTGTCTGAATGACGGCGTCTGTACGGAGAGCTCCACCAATCCGTCGATTAATTCGGGATATAAATGCCAGTGTAAACCCAGTTTTACCGGAATACGTTGTGAAAACAAAACCCTCGAGTGCCGGAATACGACGTGTTTAAATGGCGGAACTTGCGAAGAAAGTAATCATGGTTATCGATGCATCTGTCACACAGGGTTTCAAGGTCGGAACTGCGACACCGACATCCGAAGATGTAGTTCTCTCCCCTGCTTGAACAATGGACAGTGTCTCGAAACTGATGCAATGACAATCACGTGCCGTTGCCCTCGAGGATTTACCGGTAAATTCTGCGAAACGAACATCGACGACTGCAAGGTGAACACGTGTCTGAACGGAGCGTCATGCGTGGATTCCGTGGACAGATACGAATGCCGATGTCTCCCCGGATACTCGGGGAAATACTGCGAGAACATTCTCGACTCGTGCTTCAGCCAGCCATGTCTTAATGCTGGGAAATGTCGTTACCGGGGGTTGTGCAGCTGTGATGATGTGATGCACGACTGCGGCTGGCACAACGAGTCGTGTCAGGTACGGCGCTGTCTCGACAAACCCGGGTGCACAACACACAGAGTCTCGTATGTCTGTGACTGTCACGGGACGGGATTCTCTGGGACCCAGTGCACGGAAGACGTGGACGAATGCCATGTGGCGGGCACGTGTCAACACGGGGGAAAGTGTGAGAACACGGTGGGAGGGTACACTTGCGCCTGTCTGGGGACGGGTTTCCATGGTGACAGATGTCAGGTGGATGTCGACGAGTGCAATGGGACGCAGCCATGTTTTAATGGAGGTATGTTTTACTAGTACTACAGTAATTGTCCAATTAATTTGAACAAAATAAAATAATTACTTTTAGCAGTTTGATTTAGTGAATATTGAGAATTTGTGTAAACGTAGCTACCATATTGTGGCAAGTCATTTGAAAAGGATTTTTTTATTATTAAATGTATTGGAAAATGTGAATATTGCAATTTTATGTCCATATTTGTAAGGACAATCATGTTAATTAATTAATTAATTAATATATTATGCTAAATAGTACAGATTGAAAAGATTTATGATGATGAAAATGTTTCCGGGAGAGATCCTAAGGATATTTTATTAAATATTTGTTTTAAAAATAGTTTTTAACTTGGGTTGTATATTCCCCAGGGAGTTGAGAAGGAAAATGAGAGCGATTATCTCAGAATTACGCCCACATGTTTTCAGGTGTGTGCGTCAACTACGCAGGGACATATGGCTGCAACTGTCCCGCAGGCTGGACGGGCAAGACATGCGGGCAGAACATCGACGACTGTGAGACCGCCCCGTGTCAAAATGGTGGCCGGTGCATCGACCTCATGAACAACTACATCTGCAACTGCAGCGGAACCGGTTTCCATGGTAACAGATGTCAACGCAACGTGGATGACTGCACGCGCAGTCACATGTGTCAACACGGTGGAACCTGCGTGGACGGATTACGGACATATTCCTGCGACTGCGCCGGAACTGGACACACTGGCGCCCTCTGTGAGACGGAAGTCAGGCCATGCGAGAGTGCTCCATGCCAGAACAATGGAACGTGTGTCGCCCACAATGTGACGAGTGTCACATGCGATTGTCGGGGTACGGGATACGAGGGACCCACGTGTGCTGTGGATGTGGATGAGTGTGGTGATGGATCGCATCAGTGTTCCGACGGATCTACATGTCTCAATATCCGGGGGAAATATAACTGCAGCTGTATCACTGGGAAAACAGGTAAAATGGTCACATTGTGACGTGACTGATATATTACGCGATATTGCCTGGATAGTAATTTTTTTATTTTTTTTTAAATTGGTGTTTAATAATCTGTGAGATTGCTTTCTTTTTCAATCGTATTCATGTTAAATGTAAAAAAAAAATTAAATCATAATATAACATAAAATCATTAACTTTTCAAACATCCCTACTTTCCTTCCAACTAATTGCATTCTTTATTACATTTATGCTGCCTATAATCTGTAAGAGATCTCTTTCATTTTCAGTTATATTGACAATATTTTCACTAAAATGTTATGCTAAAAAACCACACCATTTAATCACTAACTCTTCAAACAATACTACTTTCCTTCCAACTAATTTCACTCATTATTATGTTTACGTCGCCCTTCAGGTCAACTATGCGAGACGGCCATGCAGAATCCGCAGGTCGGTGTTGCGGCTGGTAACGACGGTGTTGTTGCCGCGTGCGTCGCAGTGCTGCTGCTGCTGGTGGTGGCTGCAATCATGTACGGCGTCTGGTACACCAAGCGCAGCCACAAGATGCAAGGAAAATACAAACCAGCCGAGGTCGAGCTGAGGTCAAGTGGAGAAATACCCATGGAGAAAATGGTTGACCTTACAAATGGCGAGAGACTGATTTAAATAATTTGATAATTTTAATCATCCTTTGGTTCTGTGGATCTGTGGGTCCGGTATCAGAATGACCCTAGTGCTAAGGGAGTCGTAACTTATTTATGTGGCCTAAATCAGGGCGTACGCCAGGAAATTATGTAGATCTCGACTTTCAACTGGACTACCAATCCGACACTTTTCTCAAGCAAAGACCGGGCCCCGAGATTACGAAACTTTCTGAGCACGAAAACGTACTCAGACTATGACGTCAGATGACGTTTTATGAACACAATTCTGAGTCGAGGCCCTGATATTACGAATCATTTTGAGTACGATTTCATGCTCAAGCTCAAAGTTTACATGACGTATGAAAGTGTACTTAGACATTTTTCGTAATCTCTGGGGCCAGAGAGCCTATTCTTGAAATGTTCTTACGATCTTCGTGGCCTAAGAATGTGTGTAACATGTTCTTAGCCATACTATACGAATCCTTAAGATTGTCATACGATCATAAGAACATTTCGAGATTAAGCCCCCAAGGAACCCATTCTACTGAACGATCGTAGAGCTACGTCATATAAACTGAGTTACGACTCTCGTAGGTCTACGATTATTTTGTGAAATGGACGACCAGGACCAATTCCTATGGAACAATCTCCCACAAAACATCTGTAAATCGGACAAACTGTACTGTTTGAAGTCAAAACTGAATTCTGTAAATCATGAAATTAATGCGAGCAGAATATTAATGCGAAAAATGCTGTATTGTCGCATTTAATTGCTGCACATTAAAGTTAAGAGTCAAGACTAGAGGGAAAACATGGTATGGAGACATGGCCGGTCCCATTTTATTGGTGTCGCATTTACGTCTAAAATCTAGAGGTCGCATTTGAATTTACGTCTAAAATCTAGAGGTCGCATTTGAATTAGACGCATTAATTTCATGATTTACAGTAGCTCATTGTACTTGAACAGTTAGAGTGGATATTTGTGTATTTGTATATATAGATTAGTTTTGTGATTTGTGATAGCTTGAGGTATAACAAATTATATTAATAATAATTTTTGAAGAAATAGATAGGATTATTTTTGTATTCTTCTTGTCAATGTTGTGTGTGAATGAATTAATTGTGTTATGAGAGATAAATTAAAGTCATTTACACTAGATTATCTTCACTTGCAAGTTACTTGTAAATTGGCAAGTTTGGAACAGTAATTGATATTATTCTAATAAAGCGTTATTAATGATAATGTAAATAAATTATGTACGACAAATTAATTATTTGTGCCAAATGTACACTAGACTGTCTCATGTAGATTAGAAATTGGAGATATATAATTGTTCAATATTGATTACCTACATTTCGTCATGGAAATCGTGCATATGTTGCTCATAGATTTGAACATTAATGCATTGCAAACACTTGCTCAATATCTATTTCTTCCATCATGAATGTCAAGAAAAATGTTTTATCAAAAATATTTGTTTGGAAAATGACTTGCCATAAAGTCCTTTTATCCACTTTAGGACATTTTATTTGTCAAATTTGATTTTCTCCAGCATAATTTGATACTATAGACAAGCCTTATAATATTTGCTCAATAATATCATTATGTGTAGCTCAGTGTATACTATTTTCCTCTCTGCTACATATAATACACTACGGGCTATTACACCATTTTATCTGTGTGAACAATTTATCTTGTGACGTGTTGGTCTGTATCTGTCTTCCAAACACTAGTCTGATAGCACTAACAGTGGATAAACCTGTTATTCCGAGAAGTTTGAAATGAACCAATCAAAATTGACATTACTGGACACGCCTCCCAAGAAGTTTGAAATGAACCAATCAAAATTGACATTACTGGACACGCCTCCAACAGATAAAGAGGCCATAATACCCCACGGTTTACAGTGTTCAATAGCAGAGTGGTAGAGTATATCATGAGTTATACATGATGATGTAATATATACAAGTCGGTCATTTCCTGTTTCAATTTTAACTTATAATTTATTCCTAACACTTGCTCAATGTTTCAATATAGTTGAAATATATATATATATATATATTGAATACTATTAACCCTCTCCCTACTGAATTAGGCAGTCACTGCTATCTAGAGCATATCCAGTTGCCTTCAGCATGGAGAGGGTTAAACAATGTGCTTCCATGCCATGGCATAAGTTTTGTTTGATCTTGTTGATTAAATTAGTGTTTTTATTTGCAGCAGGAATATTTCACCCATATGTAACGCTTCCTTTAGACTTAGTAGGTAGTACACTAATTATGTAAAGTTTCTAATTCATTATCATCAATGTCTTCCTTTCATTATGCACCTAATACTAGTATAAGGTTTAATAAATACCTTCTTATTTAGACCACATTTACTGCAGAGATATCATATACATATCTGACAATCTTGTATCATAATACATATATTTATTATTTATTTATTATTTATTCCTTAATTGTCGCCTATGGGTGAGATATTCCCGCTGCGACGTAAAACATTAATTCAATCAATATTAATTAATTGGTCTAGTTATTTATTGCTAAATACAGCATAAAATGTTGTATACTTACGGTATGTATATTACTACCGTACTACAGTACTTTGACATTCTGTATTTTCCAGGACTGTCTTGTACATAATAGAGTAACTCTAAGATAGTCCTTATCAATTTCCCTGCTGAATAAAATCAAAGTGTTCTATTTCTGCATATGATCAGGCAAGTTAACTTGCCTTCAGCAGGGAGAGGGCTAATGGCAATGTTTTCAATTTTTTATAATTTTTGGCAATTTTTCGATATTTTCAAAAATTATTATAAATCGAAATAAATTGCTTCAAAATGTCTTTGACAAGGAATAAACTCTAAGGTAGCCTAAACTCCAACCTTAGCCATTAAATTACACCATCTTTGACCTTAGGATACCTTAGGGTTACACCATTGATACAGGACAGCTCTGGCCATATTATACATTGGGAGCATCTCTATTTCGTAGCTCATTACATCATAATAGGCAATACACATAATCGACGAAATGAAAGCTAATAATACTAGTAGCAAGTTCGTTCATTGTAATTATGCCCAGGGCCTAAATATAGAAACTCCAGAGGGCCTATTTTTGAAACATACTTACGAACTTCTTCACCTAAGAACAGTTCGTAGCTATACTATAAGAATCGCTAAGATTGTCTTACGATCGTAAGAACGTTTCGAGAATATGCCCCCTGGTAAATTATCTAGCTTTGATTGTATACGTTAATTTGAGTGAAATATAATTTCCAATTTTTTTAATGATCTGTATTTTTGTCAACATTGATGAAACACTTGATCTCACAATTTGCATAATATAATTCCATGAAATGTTTTATTCACAGTAATATTTGTGTGCTCATTGTTTATAGAATAAACAGTTTATTACCTTATCTTTACATTTATGAAATACATGAATTACTATTTAAAGGTTTTAAGATTGTTATTTAAATATTTTAATATTGACTTACAAAATACCAATACTCTTGGGAAAAGCATTTTGTTCATTATTTTATACTTTTACTACCATTACAAAACCATTTCATTCAGAATAATTTAATTATTTCCAATTTGTTTCATTTATGTCTGTGGTTTACTAAAAAAGAAAGATTCCCGCAGAGACGTTAAACTCCATATTCACTCACTACTAAAAATGAATACAATTGGCCGTATTGAGACCTAAGATGTTGGGGGGTTTCAAAATATTTAAGTATGCTATATGCTACACAACTATAACTGTCAATATTATCATGTATATTTTTATACTTCAAGTTTACAACATTTTGGTATGTTTATGTATTGTATGCTATGTTGTTACACTTCATGCATTAACAAATAGCACTGATTCGTCAAATTTATTTTCAGTCAATTTATGTGTTATTCAATAGAAGTCACTGTTAAGATATTTGAATTAAATTATTAAATTTACAATTCAAATTCATCATCGAGTATACTACAGTCAGTAAATCGATGAATCGTTTCCTTGTTATAAACATAGAATATGCTATCATGCTTATAGCATACAAATGTAATTTATGCTATGTGTGCTATGTATTTCACAGTCCTGATTATGTACATCCTAGCACACCAGGGGTACCTTTAATTACGTTCACACTTCACTGTACTATGCAGCGAGTCCTGAGCGTAATAAA
>JAVCKZ010077453.1:0-13058 GCA_034780755.1 Lepetodrilus elevatus
TAAGTACATCACT
The DNA here is from genome assembly GCA_034780755.1 of Lepetodrilus elevatus. Classification (NCBI taxonomy): domain Eukaryota; kingdom Metazoa; phylum Mollusca; class Gastropoda; order Lepetellida; family Lepetodrilidae; genus Lepetodrilus; species Lepetodrilus elevatus. Next base: position 14 of record JAVCKZ010077453.1, read on the forward strand.
AAATAACAACTTTTGGGTGGATAAATCAAGCGTAATTAGTCTCAGATCGAAATTCGTTTGTCCGTTTATACAGGTCAATCAACTGATATTATGCCTTTAAAGCTTCATTGCACATGTTGGGGAATTACTGCATAGCCAGAATCTACTGGGGTTTGGGTCCGTTTTCATGAAAACATAATTATAAAGCAAACTTTACCATGACATCCGCGTAATTTATAATCAACACAATGAATTAAGAAATGAAACCGTATACGAGACTATAAAGACTCTCGACGTCTCGTAGCGATCTTCTATAGATCTACACGGGGATCGTGCACTAAGAGAGAACTGTGGTCTCATAGTGGATATGAGAGCTTCGAGAAACGATACTCTGGGATTTCATGTACAAAAAACGTAACTGACGCAACCTCAGCAGTAACGTTAACAATGGTGTAGCCAAGTGGTTGGAGTTACGGTTACCTTAGAATTACGCCGTTTCGTACGTAAGAGCGGAGAGGTCATTTGTTTCCCAGTCGATCGCTATACATTAAATTGCAGAGAGCAGGCTACGAAAAGAAAGCCTCCATGGTAATTCAATTGTACAACTAGATTTAGACTTAGTTTACGCCGTCGTATTGCAATCAAATGTAGCTTGTTCATCGAATGTGTATGTGAGTGTGTGTGTGTGTGTGTGTATGTGCGCGCGCGTGTGCGTGTGTGTATGTGCGCGCGCGTGTGTGTGTGTGTGTGTTCGTATGCGCGTGTGTGTAGGCCTACATCATTAACAACGAATTAATTTAATGTGGTCAAAGTTTACAGCATGAATGAAACCACAGTGTGGGCAACACATTAATATTTATTTTTTAAACCTGTTAAAATACATAATTCTAAGGAAAACATGTCATTGTACTCAATGTATGTCATGTATATAGCAGAACTGTGCGTAACCTCCATGCGTTATAAACTTGTGACAATACCGCCGGTTTAACGTATATATAAAATAATATATACATGTCCAGAATTGCATATTGCAATGCATATTGCTAGTTTTATACTATTTGCTGGTTTTATACTATTTGCTGGTTTTATATATTACTTGTAAAAGCGTTAACGCACAGTATAGCTCAGATCACATCGTCCTGTTCCACGCCGCATCTTTAATTCTGTCAGAATTTTGTGTGAGAGTACTTTCTCACGAGACCAGTCTCCTTGATTCATAGCTTCTCTCTGTGTCTCATCTCTCTGTCACACCTTCTGTAACTTATCTCACGGAGTTTTAATCGGAATTACCAAGAAATGTAACACCGTCTTCACCAAGGCTCAGTTGTAGTTCATAGATTTGGTGCGGAGTCGACCATTTTCTCGCATCCGCTCTGTTCCTTTCCTCGCAACGCGAGATCTCGCGTGCTCACGTCGAGCGACTCTCCCGCTCCAAGATTCTAGAGTCTTGACACTCATACTTTCACTAGGTGTTTCTTAATTTCGGTAGTTTGAGTTTTGTAACGAGAAAAGCATAATTAACTAAGGGAATTGAGGAGAAGTGCGAATAAGCTGCCAATTTAGGGGAGACGAGGTTATTAAGGAAATCACATGAAGCTCGGTGCACGGGTGTTAACTTCCCACATCTCGTCTGCTCTCATGCCTCGCTCTCGCGCTTGCGAGACTTGCCAGTTCGCTGTGTCTTATTGTCATATTCCATTATGGTAACGTTGTACTTACTCCGCGAGCGAGGTCCCCAGAGAAATCAGAAAGAAGTGATTGACTCTCGGTCAGGATCTCGTCGCTGAAGATCTCGCGGGATCTTGCCTCGTTCGGAAAACCGAACGTACGATCCTAGAGCATGCACAAATCCAGTCCGACTCGTCAAATAGAGTGGTGGACGAACACGCGATTCTCAGTCTCTATAGCCTACTACTGAAATCTTTTTCAGATTTAGAGGGTAGTGTTATGCTATATATGGCTTCATTAGGCTTTGCAATATTGGTACGGCGTGCAACACAGACCCAATCAGAACTGATGATCCCAACGAGTAATTTGCAAGGATGCTCAAAGAGGGATGTATGGTCTTGAATCTGTCACGCGATAACCTAATACGAACTGCTCTCTGATTTTACTTAGTACTGACAACGTGGCGACAATAAAACCCGTCTGAGAGTAATCAAATTATGCAAAAGTGAGAATAAATTAGAAACGGATGTGTGTATTATTTTAGGTAATCAATTACAAATGGTAATATCTCGCGTAGTGATTAAGAACTTTCGATGGAATAGAACCAATTCAATTCTTTAATGATTCACAGCAAAGCCTCATCATGTTTGTTAGAAATAATTTTATACATTTATGTTAATGCCAAAAACAACATTTAATTTAGCAAGATCTATTAAACACGTGTATTTTTTAAATGAGACTTAGCATGATAACACGTTAGGTTTAATACCGTTACTGTTAACATTTATGTGAAATATAATTACCAATAATGATAATTAAGTTATTTTGTCAAACTATAGACTGACTTTCATCAAAGGTTGAATTTTATATTTGAGTACTCTCTTAAGCGCTACTGGGCAGCATATCTTGGAAGATATCGGCGCACTATATATTATTATTATTATTATTATTATTAATATTATTATTATTATATTTATTATTATTATTATTATTTAGAAGCCATCTTACGAGCAATGGTGACAAGACTAACTTTATATCCTAATATTTGTAAGAACTTTCGAAAATATAATGTTATCCTAGGTTACAGTTAAAATACTTTAATAGTATATGTTGTTGTGTTTAAGTTGGAGCTAAAATATATTTGCATTTTCCACGAGAAAAAAATAAATAAATATTGTTTTCATGTGCATGTGTTTATATTAATGTATATATATATATATATATTATCTACGTGTTCGCATTGCCTGAATATTAATATGTCTGGGAAGTAGACTATTATTTCTATATTATCACGAGTCGAATAAGCCCAATCCCCGAAGTGAAACTAAGGAATTAATGCATGACTGTGTATATTAACTTGCTTTTATAGTCGCAGTTTCGCAAAATGTAACGCCCAAATGGACCCCTCGACGCGCTAATACGAGACCACAACTTATTATTTACCAAATAGTATACAATTTTGGTTATATATGATGTCGGAAATTGCCTAAATTATAACCGAATTATTCTCCGATCAGATAAGAAACAGGCGGAATATGGTTTTCAATATTTTTCCATATAGGTAATTGTGGTTCAGGAACTATTAACATGTTAATGCAGACATGTATACCGACAGAAAGACGTGTGGAAGGGAGATTAAAGAACGAGAAACAATAGATATGAAGAGAAGAAAAGAAAAAGAGTAAGAAAGAGCGAGGGTGTATGTGTACGTTTGTGCGTTTGTGCTTGTATGCGCGCATGTGCGTGCATGTGTTTACATGCATGTGTTTTTATCTTCAATATGACATAATATTCTTTTGTGTCTTCAACAAGAACAATAATGAGTTTCGTCAGCCTTAATTCAAATTTCATAACGCGGTATGACATTAGGTGTATTAGCAATGTAAACACCACTTCAGGCGAAGCTTGAATACCTAGCCAATCTATAAAAGGGGATATATTATCGACTTCCTGTTAACTAACGCATTAATTTAACATCCCTTTGAGGTAAAAAAACACCGAAATCGCGAGCATCAGGAACAACGCATCAATGATTACTAAGCTAAATTGAATTTGGAAATAGATATTTCGTGATGAGAACATTTTATCTTAACTACCTTTATGTATTATACCTTGTAAGATTACTTCTTCCCGCGATGCTTTATTTGTTTTCAACAAAATTACCCCTCCTTCCGAACCCAATTTTCCTTGTATTTATTAAGAGTATTATTAAAACGATATTTCTTTCAGAACCAATGGAGCGTGGGTTGTTACAAAATGTCTTCCTTCACTTCAAACGGAAACGCATCCGGTGCAATTTTGATAACATTAATACAGATACGCTTTTGATAGGGTGATCAATTATAGAGTTCTATTGGAATGTCTTGAATCTATTGAAACATGGGACCTAATCGCCAAAATGTACAATGAATTGATATCGATGTTCATAACCCTAAGTGTAGCTATGTGTCTTTCTAAGTATGGTCTCTGTAATTTGGGGTAAATATGTTTAGTTCAAAGGGGAAATATTCATTGAAGAAATTCAAATTTCAAATTTTGGTCGATATTTCTTCCAACTTTTATTTTCACTATGAATGGTTTTTAGTATAGAATTGTCTCGTGAGCTATTCCTTATCATCAGATGTTATCATTAATTAATTAATTACAATCATGATTACCATTCCAAACAAAATATCATTAACAAGTATAAGGTATTGTCTATACTGTGTGTGATGTCTTAAAGTATTTTAGTAGTCATATAAAAAGGTGGTATTTACTTGAACCAAGGCCCCTTTCTCTTTGTTATTATAGCATTATACATTATTTCCAAATCCACTGAAGAAGTAACTAGCTAAAAGTTGAACACACACGTGCACACGCACGGACACAAAATACACGCTGATTCCCCACCAAATATCAGACGACGTTGTGTACTCACGCTCCAAGTTCGTATTTACAAAATACATATTGAGTTAATCTTATATCCTACATAAATGACTGCATATTTCGTTGTAATATTATAAATTCATATTTTACATTGTGTCTATTGTCTAACATCTTAGATTTCGCCAACATTTAATACGGAAGAAGTTATGTAAATTTCGTATTTACAAAATACATAAATTGAGTTGATTTATATCATGCATAAACGACTTGAAATATGATATATTCACATTTTATATTAAACTATTGTCTAACATCTTAGATTTCGACTAACTTTTCATGCTAAAAAACTAGCATTCCACACGGGAATACAACCAAATCATTGCCGCTGGTCTGCGCATGTCTGTCAACTTGTCTCCTTGTTAGCGTAAGGTTTCATTAATTACAGCCAAATTTACGGTCTGCACTCTTGTTTTAACCTTACGTCTCTGACGGCGGCGACGTTGACACCGCGTCGCGCGTTAGGTCAGCGTTGATGCAAGATAACCCTTCGGCGTTCTTTTAATCCGACTACTTAGAACAATTGAAGCTTCTTCTTTCCGATTTAACGAAGCTTGTCTGACCTTTCCCGTTCCGTGGGGTCGCGGCATTGGTCATTTAGGATGAATTAATAATTTCCGAAATGATTGTTGAAACCAGATCCTATTGAATAATCATGGCAAGCAGAATTAGTATGATTGTGAAACAAAGATTGAAACTACCGTACGATTTTATGGCACTCCCTTGGTAGTTCTGGTAGACCGCGAGATCAAACTCAAAAACATTAACGCACATAATGTTTATTGGAGAATTTGTCGCGGACTAAAAGCAAATCTAATTTATCGTATAGTGTTTCGTATACGATGTATTGACTCATTTTGCTATGTTCTGACAGAGCTATTATTCATTAGAGATGATTTTTCAGCCAATCAAAATAATGCACTTAAGTAATTACCCATCTCGACTTAATGTCGGCGATCTGGGAGATTCATAATTTACATACCGCTATCAATTCCGAGCCCACGGACAGAATCTATTGTTTAATGTGATAATTAGCATGGGAGGGTGAAGTCATAAAGCACGCATGCGCACTGAAGAGTATTGGGAATTTGTTTCATGATGCACTGCACTTATGAAATGTACAACTCTACAGTTTCTTGAAGCCGATTGTTAAATGTTGATTGATTTACGTCAATTCTCGCGGGATTCTCGCGAGATCTTGAAGGCAGTGCGCTTTGACGGAAAGCAGGGCACTCCAGAGCATTGGTTATTGCACTAATGAACAGAATATGCCCGCGATCTGTCAAGAAGGATTTAGTTTTTATCAAATTGATCACAAAAATCCACGCTGTACAAAATAAAATCTTTCTCAAATCGCATTTCCGTAATGATTTAAAGAATATTTTGAATTTGATAACTCTTGCAAACGTGGAATTATCCTTTGAACTTAAATTTCTTGAGATGGACGTTGCATTCAGCAGAGAAAGAGTGTTTTGAATCAATTTAAATGACTTTGACAAAAAGTTAACGTGATCGGGAAAATGTGTTAATTGTTAACGTGCGTTTCTACCTACAAAAATCAACAGGATTGTAATATAATTCCAAACCTGTTCGTTTTACTCATTTTGGGACTAATTCTGATTTTTGTGATGATTTAAAACTCATGCATAATGTGTGTGTGTGTGTGTGTGTGTGTGTGTGTGTGTGTGTGTGTGTGTGTGTGTGTGTGTGTGTGTGTGTGTGTGTGTGCGTGTGCGTGTGCGTGTGCACAGGACACATAAACTAGTTTTGCTGTGAAGTTCTTCATAACAACCATTATCACGAAAAAGGGTCCACTTGCAATCTTTCTTGTCGTAGGCATGTGGCGCATTCATTTTACGTCTTCACTATAAAAACTAAATATTTCCTAGTAGATGCCATCGAGATCTAATAGGTAATACCAACTGTTCTAGTCTAAAGTATCACGTTAGAGAACAGATGATCTCTAAAGACCCCAAATGACCAAAAACAGCGTGTAGCATCTGAGGCTATGTCACATACGATAGAATTCTCGCAAAGAAGCACAGTGTATACTGATAAAGTTCTCAATTTGTATTTCTACTATGTACAACTTTGGCGGTTCCTGTACATGATACTATATGATATCGGTCTAGTTTTGCTGTGAATGAGTTCTTCGTTTATAAGAGTATGTGACTATAATAATGTGTCTACGCCAAATATCCGTGTTTGTCAATGAATCATCGTACAGCGTTTGCTAATAAACCCATATACAGTATATAGACCTAACTTCACATGTAAAGTTAATCGGAGTAACACGTGCACTTTATTGCTTATTAATCAAACAATACGTGATAGCGCGAGAACGCACACATGCGTACATGCGCACCACTATATCACGATATTATTGACAGACCCCGAGATCTAACCCAAGAAATAGCTCAACAACTGGCACGAAATTTTCTTTTCAAATCTAAACATTCTTCGATCAAAAGAAATATGGAAGTAATGCATTTCATTGCGGAACCCATTAGTCAGCTGTCTCCCGATTCAATTTGATTGGACAAAAGTTTGCATTGTGGTGTCCCGTGTCTTACTGCATTCTCTCTATTAGGCGCAGTTTACAGCCCCACAACACCAGAGCCTCGTTGTGGTTATCGTTACAGATACAGTTACACAGCCAGCAGGTGGCGCCACACAATCACACGTAATGATTATTCACCTTGCCTCTGCTTTTACATTCACTGCAAGGAGTAATAATATTATGGCCTCTTTACATACTTATAGTCGCATTGATCCAAGCTCCGCGGCATCGCTTTTGTGTGATTCGTGAATGGATATTCAGTCCCTGCGCACGTTTACAGAATTAAGAAGTAGTATGAGAAACAGCTTCGCCACGATTAGGAGTTTATGCTCTAACGATTTAAATAAGTGTATGTTACAAATGCAATAAACGCAGTTAGTATGCATCTGTGACGACTCAATTATGAGTGGAATTGAATAACGTTTAGTGCAATTCTAGAATTTCAATCAATTCCCGATTTTTAATTTATTTTCTTTTATTTATTTATGTTGTTACTTTCTTTAATTTTTCATTCCATTTTATAATTTTGTTTCATTTCTTTATTTTTCTTTTATGTATTTATAATGCTAATTTGTTTTATTATATGTTATTTTTGTCATTTTACTTTACAATGTACTTTAGTTTTACTTTTATTTTAACTTTAACTTTAACTTTACTTTACTTTACTTTACACTTTATTTCACACTTTAGTTTATAATTATTTAATTTAGCTAAGCTTGGTTGTTTTATATATATATTGTATTTTACTTGTTTTCACGTTGTTTCGTTTTATTTAATTTCGTTTCGTTTCAATTTCATTTAATTGCATTTAATTTAATTTAATTTAATTTGTTCATGTGGGAAAGGGGTGAATTATGATATGCAACTGATTTAACTACACATTAGTAATACATTGACCTAACCTACTACCTAGTACAAGGTGATAATATCTAATACTACTAGGATAGTGACACTGTTTAGGAGATTATCAGTTATAATTAATGATATTAGGAAATTGTATTCGAAGGATATTCGGTACTATATATTTATATGAGAATAGTATTGACTAATACTATTCAGAAGATACTACTATATAGAAAGGCAACGCTATAGGACAAATAAACCTTCCCGGAGAACTATAGTATTTATAAACTGTTTTCCAAGAATAAAATTTGCAAAAGAAAAAAAATGTCATATTTAAAATTCTAAGAATCTCAAATAATAGAAGTGTTTAACATAGGATCAGAACTGTTTAACACAGGGTCAACATATTAGGAATCTGACCTGATTTTTTTACCTCATCAGAATCGATATAAGCTGGGAAAAAAGCACCATACTTAAATGATATGGGCGGGTATTTAACATTCGTTTAACAATACAAATGATCAAACAGCATCAGCAACACACATAACACATCTTGTACTGTCACGTTCGCTGGAACTGTTAATGCCAATCTAGGGTTGTTCTTTTGTGACCAGAGCAAACATTAGAACATAACTCACACAACAGGTGTGTAATTAATAGGAAGTTATTAAGCATAAATTTTCCATCATTCATCCGCTGCGGTATCCCGCCATTATCCACGGGCCGCGGAACCACGGGGCGTAACAGGCCGACGTAGTTAACAGTCGACTTCAAGAATGGAACCAACAACTAAAGATTGCAACTGTACAAAAGACGTTTAGTGATTCGTTTTAAATTTTAGTTGCATTCCTTTTCAAGGAACGACTGATTGGCGAACTGTTTACGACCAACAGTTGAAGTAAACACATGTTACCCCCTGTAAAACTCCCCCAGGTCCGCAGCAACAGCTCTCGGACTTTAACAAGTAACTTCGCAGAATACCAAAGATCGCACTTGCTAGTGATAGAGATACTCCAGTAGCTTAAATCTTAACATTGGACTAAGCTGGTATTATTTCCCCGTTTAAATGATAATTAGCTTCGACGCTGGAAAACAATTTGCAACATATCGTGAGTCGCGTTTCAATCGGGTTTGGTTAGGGTGTGGCCGGGGGTAATATAATTTATATAAAATGTGCGACATGTTTCTTCGGCGGCTGCACGGCGGTTGGATATGAAGCCCGACGCATACCGTCAACGGGACGGCTTATTATGTGCATTAAAAAGACATGTCAGATGGGCGCAAGGCAATGGAGCATGAAGTTTACTATGTTAGCTGGTGAATAGAAATCAGAGCTGTGGGTGTGTGGTAGGGCAGGGGTATTGTCTTCCGGTTCTAGGGCATCGCTGACCAGCTGGTAGCCGTGGCTGTCGTTCACGCATGCACCAACTACTATCCAGCTTGTTTTAAAGCTATTTATCTCAAAAGAAAATCCGGGGTCTCTCCTCTCTTGGAAGATTTGCCCCCTTCGTTATGAATAATTAAAAGCTGGCTGGTGTTTTAATTTTTAATGTTCTAAAGCAATGCATGGTTGCTGCTTCATCTAGAATTGTACTCTTTGATATATCAGATTTGCAATTATGTTGTGAACATTAATTTTTGTATAATATCCAAAGGAGTATTTGAATTGTCGAATAAAAATTAAGTATAAAGATTTGTGTTATTGTCTGTTCGTTTACCATCTGTTGGTATGTACTTCTCCACTTTAACCATCGTTAAAATATCTTAGATGATAATCCTTAAATGAACATGTATTTCGTCTTTACACATTATCAACATTTAATGCATAATCATTTCAGATTTATATATTTTTTTATTACATGTACCGCACGCTGTGTGAAGCTCCACGTGTGCTCTCTCAGTATAACACGTGTGCGAATAACAAGCAATAACAACCAATAACAAATAATGACAACTATGTCATCCATGTATCAACCAATTTATACATTTTGTCACGGTACAAAATATGATATTCTCAATTTTAATAATTGCGATGTCAGTTTAGTGTTGCATTAAACGATTCCCAATGAAAACCTTTGGTATCTGATCATCGGAATGTTGTCGCACGTCATAATTATTTATCTGCGAAAGAAAACACATTAATCTGATTGTCGTCTGGTGTATCGACGACATCTTTCAACAGACAGCTTTATGTTGCATAACATACACATTCTCGTGGAAATGTAAGCACCCATTGCCCAATAGAGCCGGATAGATTTCCGAAGTCAATTCGACGGCTTTGCAAATGTCATGAGTTCTCTAAGAATTATCACGGACAGTTTATTGTTATATGTATGTATTCGTCTTACATTCAGAGCAGGTTTTCTCGGACACGCGCATGAATATTAGCTAGAGAATACAGAGAATACAGTGTACAGCTGACAGAATACAGAGAATACAGTGTACAGCTGACAGAATACAGAGAATACAGTGTACAGCTGACAGCTGCATTGAATTCGCTCCACAAAATAATCCTATGAAGATTCTTAAAAATTGAACAAATGGCACTTGAAATGCAAACTGCTGTTTTTTAATGCTAACAAATAGTGTGCTTGAAGACCAATGCTGCAGGCAGACCTAGACCATGAGAAAAGCTGCACGGGACGGATATGGTGTGATATGTGGCTAGTGGAAGTGGAACTTCTCAGCGGCGATGGAAACACCATCCACCATTCCATCACAATTCAAAGAAAGAGATCAAATGTAGTACTAGTATTGCATTATTTAATGAAAGCAAACAAACAAACAAAAATATAAGTAAAATATAACAATTTAATATAAAAGAAAACAAAATCAATAAATAAATAACTAACGAATTTAAAATAGACATACCAAAAAAAGGTTTTAGATGAAAATATAAATACATCTAAACCACCATCAACAGCAGCACCACCACCCACCCAACATACACCATACAACCCACCCCACACCCACACACCCCCACCCCACCCCGACGTCAAAGAAAGAGACAATAAATACAACAACAACAAACATCGGAATAGAAAACAAAACAAAACCAACAATAAAATATAAAGAAAATATAAACCACGAAATAAAACTTAAGAATCCTCTACTACCGTCATTAATATCTGTCTCCAGAGATTTCAATGAACACATGTTTGAGAAGCATTCTCCATGGACATATCTTACATTGACGTACCTATTATACAGTACAACGGAGGACATTTTTAAACAACGACAGTATTTATGGCATTTCTATATAAAAGAACAGATTTCTTTCTATCGAGTCAAGCACCCATATGTGACTATAACGTTCGGGTTCGCTTCCTCCCGTGAAAACACTATCTGACCAGTGCCCGCTGGTGTCAAAGACCCACTGTATATATTAAGTACAGTTTAGTTTTGATTCTGGTTTTGTAAAGAAAAACCATGTATTGCTTCTCGTGACATCTGGGCAGTACTGCACTATCAGATTTACATTAATTTGGCACGGTTAAAAAAAAATACCCGGAAAATCTTCAGAGCGTCTGTTCAAACATAGCCGCACGCATGAACGGTTCTTATTAACCATATGTGGTATCTCCGGAGGAACTCCCAGGTCAAGGGTCAACGCAAACAACATCAGTCCTCCGCGAAATCGAAAATCACCATATGCGTGATGATGAGGAGAAACTCTAGATTTCCCTTTATGAAATGAAACATCAAAAATAAAAGTGACATTTTCAGGTGAAAGATCGAGCTCTGCGGAGATGGTTTGCAACAAACTGACCTGCATTATTAATAAAGCAGCACTCGATTTTATGGCGGGGTTAAGATAAGGGGTTAACAACGCTGACACTGGAAAAGGCTGGGGTAGTTAAGATATTCAATTGGCATGAATAATGAACACGGGAGTGAGTGTGTGATTGACATAGGTTCAAGACCTGGATACCTTTGCTGTTGTTGTATAATAGTGGAAAGTCTCTTGCACGGAACAGTGACTCTGGCGGGAGACGGAGAGGGAGAGAGGGAGAATTTAGTCGGAGAAGAGGTTACATTTTCTATTGTGTATAACGAGATTGTTTTAAAGACTTGACACTTGGTTTATCACGGTTGCGAAGAAAGTCTGTTTAATATAAATAATATATGACCACGATTAACGTGTCATGACCACTACGCAGACTAAAGCCGAGTGAAAATATGGCATTAATAATTATGTTGTGATGTTGTGCAAAGTTAACCACATGTTACTAGTGTAATCATGCGGAATCTGAGACTGAATTCATTAATGTACTTTGAAAGTTGATTTTAATCTGTTGAAACTGAATAGTGATGTTCTCATACATATTGATATAGATATACTAGTATTGTTTTAAAAGAAATACTCGCTTTCTTAATCACATAACATAAATATATCTGTCTTACAAAACATGTGCTTGTCTAGTATTGAGGCCAATGATAAGAACCATTAAAACACAATTTATTAACATGTATATAATTACTTTATTCTGTAATTTAAATAATAATATATAATGTTTTAAATTCCACAGTCCAACATTTGCATCTGTCAGTCGTTGACTGGTATTATCATGGTGAAGAAAGTAAATGGTGCAAATTCCTAAAATTAATATTATATACGGAGCTTCGGTATAGTATGATATACATGTTGGCCTAATGAAGAATTTGATGCACCACAAAACAAACATTATATTTTATACCTTATGTTGATATACAGTATATGTTTATGTACCTTCAAATTTGGTTGAAGCATTCGATGAGTGTGTTTCTTTCTCTCTAAAACGTATATTATATATAGTGATGTAGCATCTGCTGTATTAGTAATTACCATATATTAATTACCATATACTAACATGGCAGTCTGGAGTCGCATGGAATGGTACTAGTAATTAAGACCAGAGAAACGAACTAGGATGGATCCTTTTTTTATATAGCTTTCCTCTCTCTATCTCCCTCCCCCCCTCTCTCTCTCTGTCTGTCTCCCGCTCCCTCTCCATCTCTCTCTGAACAACGAACAATTGATAAAACATTTACGCGGTAATGTGCTCTAAATCTAACTATCCATGCATCCAGCCC
>JAVCKZ010077464.1:0-13057 GCA_034780755.1 Lepetodrilus elevatus
TACAATGGACTATTCAAAAATCATAGTGGGACTTTGCCCGGTTTTTGATACTAATTATTTCTCTGGCCCATGGTCTATTATCAACAATCTCGGCAACATGTTGGGATACATTTTGCGATACATGTTGGCGAACCTTTTGCCGCGTCTACACTATCTTCATTTGAGACACACGGTGTCGGATTACAAATGTTGTCGAAATGTTGATAGTGTAGACGGGCCTTAAATCTACGACACTATTAACAGAAATATCATTGCCTAATTGTGTTATTCGTTTAATCATAGATTATAAGATTATAATCCATGGTTTAATATAATAATACGTTATACATTTAATACAATTACTGTTCTGACTCATAAGGATGAAAACCACGTACACAAGGAAAGCTATCAATTTCAAACCTCTGACATTTGAACATGATGTGCGGCCTTTCTACAATGACTGATGGCTCTGACGAATTATAGGAACGTGGTTGCAGCGTATTCTGTAGGTACATAATACATTATTGTTTATTAGTATCACTTGTAATTTACATTAATAAAGTCCCCCCCCCCCCCCTATATGCCACGTTAATTAAAGAGGATTTGTCGTAGAACGAACGTTGACGAATATTATACATTTATTGTCGTATAAATTGTAACTTTAGCTGGTAAGACGGCATTCTTTATCCTCTGTACTGGCTCTATAGTCAGCTGATAGTAGGTCTACCACAGTGGTAGGTTTGATAGATGTCATTAACCTGTCTCATCGTGTCGATAACACTATCCAGGCACCATTAGCACGATTAGGGGGCACCATTAGGGGACCTACATGTAGCTCCCGTATCTACTACGAGGTCATAACACAATACTAAATATATCTGTCTTGTCTGTATCTCGTTATTGGTTCTATTATCGTTTCTCGAAGCTCTAGATCTACCAAAGAAACTCATCCTTCTCAAATACTAGTACGCTTCGTGGCAATGTTTCGATTGCTTTTGTTGATTTTATTTTTACATTTATTTTTAAAATGGCGATCAGGGTGAGTGAGTGAATATGGATTATATGTAGTTTAACGTCGCTGCTACGGGAATCTTTCACCCATTTGCGACGATTTGCGACAGGGTATCGTTTCTCGAAGAAATCATATTTACCATGAGATCATAGAACTCTAGTAAGTATCACATCGTCATGGATAACTATAAGAGACTGGCGCTACAAGAGCGCTACATGGTCTCACGATAGAGCTTCGAGAGCGCTACATGATTCCGTTAAGAGGATATGAGAGCTTTGAGAAATGGAACCAAGAACGCTACACATATACGAATATTATTTACAGAAGGACTTTGGTCTCGAGGTTATACGACAGCTTCGTGAAATGGCGCCCAGGCATACTTGCGAGTTATTAGCAAAGATTGAAGACCTACCACGTCTTGTGACCACTGAAAACACTTACTACTCTATCTAAAAGCCTTATGACTTTAAAACACATATCCAGTATAAATGGTAGCAGCAGTACAACACTTAGGGGCTGCTTCTTTCTAGCTATTCTGTCTGTACTTTCTGTCGGACGCATGCGCAGTTACCAAGGATCAACACCGCAGTGTAAATGCGCATGCATCGGACAGAAAGTACAGACAGAACAGCTAGAAAGGAGCACCCTCTGTCCAGAATGTGCGTCCAAGACTGTCAATGGAACACCACCTAGTAGGTCTTGCTCATGAGACAACAAGTAAAACACACAAAGCACCAAATGGTATACCGGACTAAGCCATTTTGTACGATATTCTTCGAAATTTTTTCTTTTGATATGAAGATGATATTGCCAGTCTTCTATACATCACATAATAATCTCATCCCCATAAAGATCAACCTCTCCCGACAGCTCGTATATTATTCAGTGGCGAGAAGACAGTTCTAGTGGGCCAGAGGGTGCATGCAGATAAGTGTGTAACCCTCTCCCTGCTGGATTAACCACAGACACAGCTCTTTATGGCACCCCCGATTGCATCCAGCATGGAGAGGGTTAAAGGAAACGGACAGCAGTTATGTACAGTAGTAGCTTAGCTTCTGGGGTATTCATCGTCGCAAATGGGTGAAAGATTCCCGCAGCGACGTTAAACTCCATATTCACTCACTCACTCTGGGGTATTCTTAATACTAAACTTAATAGGTACACCTATATGCATGTATTTTATTATCACATTTAAATGTTCATTTCTGGCACTGAATTATCAATATGAAAATTACGTAGATTCGTGACATATGAAACTATACTGAACCACCCAATGGCAATGTCAGTTTATATTTACAATACAGCAATTGCCCTAATTACTCCTCACACTAATTTGCGAATGTATTGTTTGAAAACTAAAAGGAATAGGTCAATGAAAAAGTCAGACGTCAAGCGAACAAATGAAAATTGTCTTACTATCAGTATAATGCCAATACCTATATACATGTACTCAAATCAAAAAGAAAACGCTTATTACATTATAACTACAAGTACTGACACCTTTTATGTGCGCATGATCCACTTGCATTACCCTTGGTGAGCAGACCCAAATCACATGTATTTATAACACATCATAACTACAAGTACTGACACCTTTTATGTGCGCTTGATCCACTTGCATTAATTCTTGGTGAGCAGACCCAAATCACATGTATATTTATAACACAGCATCATCAGTTTTTCCACTTGTGAGAAATAGTATGCATCTTAATATACCTACCAAAAGCAAATTAATAATTCTTAGACATAGCTTCTTCCACACAATAAAACACACTGTACAACTGTGAATTCTCGGAAATGATTTATTCTCAATCGTATAATAAAAACGTCTTATCACATGCTGTAATTAGTAACACAGGCAACCGAGGGAGACACTCGATACAACAAGTTCAGTAGAATGAGCAAATAACAATAAAGCACTGTATAGATATTAAATAGACAACTATATTATAGTACAAAACAATTGTATATAGAATTACAATTTACAAACAGTAATGCCTTAAGGGTATATAATAAAACACAAAATAAACTACACAAGACTAAATTCTGACCCTGACATATCTTTTAGGTCTCGAGAACCCCCAATTTTTTATATTGATGTCACAACAGGGTGTTCTACTTGCTACTATATATCTATACATTATGGATCATTCAGACAACCCCTATGGCAGCAATCTTAATATAGTATGTTGAAGCTGCAAGTGTCTTAAACTTTCAAGAGTTGTCTCCCTTCAATAACACTGAAACAAAAGCAAAAATAATTTATTACAATTATTAATCAGAAATAGAAGTGTCGACAATTCTCAGACATAAATACAACATAACACATTCCTTCATAGAACACTTGATCCATCAAAGTACAAGATAATTAGCGCCATGTTCCTGTTATTCATAGAAAATATAAATTTTAACTATCGAATGCTTGGGTATAAGTACATCAGTAATTAAATAACAACTTTTGGGTGGATAAATCAAGCGTAATTAGTCTCGGATCGAAATTCGTTTGTCCATTATACAGGTCTATCAACTGTGTATGCCTTTAAGGTAAAATATTGCTCGACTACTAGATTTATGCTAGATGTGGATGCATGCCTTTAATAGTATACTACGGTAATAGAATAAATGAATTAGTGCTTTATGTCACAGCAGGACTATTTTATGTCCAAGTCTTTCTCTTGCTGTACTAATAATAGTATCTTTAAAATAAAACTTACCGTAGTTTCAGAATAAAAAAAATAAAATTATTCCAAAAGATAATTCAATGAAATAATTACTGGTACACACTATGAACAATAGAAAATGCATAATGATCAGTCAGCACGTATTTTCTATTGTTCATAGTGTGTATTTTCCATGATTATATAACAAAGTAATATTACTAGAAGAAATGACATGCTAAGTCAAACATAAAAGAATCCTTGTGATTTTACGATGAATAGTATTGGCCATAAAATTGTTGCAATTAATTTCAAATAAAAATAAAACCAAAATTGGGATGCCCCTAATTACTGATGAAATTATTGTAAAAAAAATATTGACTTAAAAATTCTATTATGATGCATTATGTAGCCTGCCTGACACGTTTATTACAAATAATGTACATTTCACGATGCTAACGATAGATGCTAATTTACAGGAAAGACTACTAGGAAAGACTCAGTCTTCTGAGTAGTCACGTGACCAAAAACAACAATGTCACTTCTCCTTGGTCTTTGCGTTGTGCATTCTCACAGGCAGAATAACTGGCAATGTCGGATGAGCAAGGAATTGAAAAAACACTTTTGCATATATAAATATACTACAGTAAATAGCCAACAAACATCGCACCGCAGAACTTTTCAATACAAGACTACGCATTCAGCTTTGGTCTATATTTCTTTCAAGTAAAGTGGATTAACCCTCTCCTTGCTGGATTAGGCACAGGCACTGCTCTTTGAGGCATTTCCAGTTGAGTTCAACATGGAGAGGGTTAAAATAAAAAATAAATTCTCATTGGTTATTTATGATTATTTGAGGTATTTTAACCCTCTCACTGCTGGGTTTAACTCAAACACTGCTCAACAGGACATACAATGCCTGGGCCTGTGTTCTCGAAGGTTCTTAGCCAAGAACTTCTTAGTGAGAGAAGATAACAAATTAACATGAGCAGAAAACCAGTTAGGCAAATTCTTAGTATTCATGAAGTTCTTACAACTTACAAAGTTTCGAGAATATGGGCCTTGGTTCTCAAACACAAGAGGATTTTAAGCTCCACAAATAAAAAATAAAATAAAATAAACATCATATACCAATAAGACCTTTTTTTTCACAATTCTTTCTTAGAAAAATTAACTAAAAATTTATCACAAGGCTACACTATTTTTGCCCAATAGCGATGCAATTATCCATATTTTCATAAAAAAATTAAACATGCAATCAATGTCAGTATGCAATATAAATGTATCACAGTCATACCAAAACTTATGACATGAAAATGGATCATTTGAGCACTTGGAAGCAATTCAGAATATCTTAAAAAAATAAAAGATAAATAAAATGAATATGATAGTATGCCATTTTTTTTCTCAAAATAATTTTTTTTATAGGAAAAAGATATAACATGATCACAAGGCCACATATAGCCTTTCAGCTCAATAGCTATTCTTCTGAGCAAAGATACATATTTTTATAAGAAAATAAATAAAAATAAATGTTGTCTCAAACATGCAATCAGACAGTATACAAATCAATATAAATGGTCATACTAAAATACTTGCATTGAAAACTGGCCCTTTGAGCACTTAGTGATTAGCACCAATTCAGAATTATGCAAAATATCTCAATGTAGAAAAAGAAATTGAGACAACACATTTCCACCGATCTATAAAGTAGTATCAGACTTCCCCAGAGTTTCACTACAGGATTTCTCTGCAGAATCCTTTGTGGATTCCAGGCAACTACAGATTTCTCTCATGCATCAGAAACACACAAAACACCTCAACAATGCAGATAGTAAATTATGATGCCACATCTTCGCCGACCGTGAATGTCGTATTTAGATCATCGTCACTGACTGTGAAAGTTGTGTTTAGATTTGCAGGCTTGCAGTGCGATTCCTTTGCTGCATCTTTTGCGGATTCCTGACTGCTGAAGGATTCCTTTGATTCATCCAATGTGTATTCCAAGCTTCTGTAACATTCCTTTGTTGGTTCCTGGTTGCTACAGGATTCCTTTGCTTCATCCAATGTGGATTCTGGGCTTCTGCAGGATTCCTTTGTTGCATCCTTTGTAGATCCCTGGCCCATACATGATTCCATTGTTGCATCCTTTGTGGATTCCAGGCTTCTGCAGGATTCTTTTGTTGCATCCTTTGTATATCCCTGGCTCATACAGCATTCCTTTGTTGCATCCTTTGTGGATTCCATTGTTCTGCAAGATTCCTTTGTTGCATCCTTTGTGGATTCCTGGCTCATACAGGATTCCTTTGTTGCATCCTTTGTGGATTCCTGGCTTCTGCAAGATTCCTTTGTTGCATCCTTTGTGGGTTCCTGGCTTTCCCGGACATTGCTGTGGCAGTCCTCGGTGGCGAAGTACTGCTTGAGTGGGGCCAGGAGAAGCTCCATGACAGGGATGCTCCAGGATTTGCCCAGGAGTTTCTGTCTGCGCGTCGGAGGCAGGTTGCCCACGTCCGTGTAGTGAGATGGGTAGCCGAACAGTCTGGAAATTAAGGAGTGAGTGAGATATAGTTTTACATCACAGCATGAATCTTTCACTCATACAAGGTGATTAAA
Organism: Lepetodrilus elevatus; assembly: GCA_034780755.1. NCBI lineage: Eukaryota > Metazoa > Mollusca > Gastropoda > Lepetellida > Lepetodrilidae > Lepetodrilus > Lepetodrilus elevatus. The sequence continues at coordinate 6,262 of JAVCKZ010077464.1, forward strand.
TTAAATTAAATTTAATGAATAATTAAAAAATAAATATTTTGAACTAATAGTAAATTGCCATGATGGATGTAAAACAACACAGACTAATAACTCCAGTTCAATAATCAGGGTCCCATTCCACAGAATGATCAAACTCATGAGCAATAGCCAGTGAGCACATGTAACAGAATGTCTAGCTACCTCTCCACTTCGGGAATCCAAATACCAGTTGCCTCCCCTTGCATCTCGACAGGGAACAGCTGGTCGTTCTTGCCGTGCTTCAGGCTGTTGGTGCGGGTGGTGACGCAGCCCATCTTCTTGATGGTGGCTCGGCGGTTACAGTTGGGTGCCAGCACGCTGTCCAGGTTCACATCCTCGTGCAGGTGTGTGGATACCGCTGGAGTGCTGCGACAGACATTTCAGTGAGTGAGTGAATTATTGTTTTATGCGACAGTGGGAATCTTTCACCCGTACGTCATGGTATTTTTTACCCATACAGCTGGTACTGACAAACCAAGGACCACTATGCATACATCCTATCATGATCTATCACTCACTACCCTAAAAGGGTAGTGTGTCATGAGATTTAATTCACTGAAGCACAAAGTCAGTACTGGCTGTATTTTTATTATTATATTTCTTTAATTGGGGTTTAGTTTTGCTTTCAAGATTCAAGACTTGTCAGTTTCTTTAATAACTGCATTGCCACGGAACAGACAGTGCATCCTATCATGATCATGTCAGAAAGGTAATTTCACTTCCAGGACAGGATTTGAACCTGGAGGCCTTTTGTCTCCAAATCAAACCACTGTGCATGCTACCATGCACCATCAATAAATGATCACAAGATGATAGACAGGATGGTCACACAGTACGACACCTCACCTGTACATGCCAGGGATGTTTCCCCAGAAGTAGCGGCCTCTCGTCTGGGCAGACATATACTTGGAGTCCCACAGAGCAGGCTGACACTGAAACCAGCAAAAATACAAAGTAAATTTAAGTATCCCATGTCGGGTGCCATCGAAGCAGGACCTGGGATTCAAACTCGCAATGAAACATTGGAAATCGTAAGGTAAATTTATGTAGCCAATGTCGGGTGTCATTGAAGCAGGACGTGAGATTCAAACTCAGACTGAAACAAAGAAAATCATAAGGTAAATTTATGTAGCCCATGTCAGGCGCCAGTGAAGCAGGATGTGGGAATCAAACTCAAACTGGAACCAGGAACACAAGGTAACTTAACAAGAAATTCTACTACCTCATTTGGTAAAAATTGGTATCCAAATTTTACTGCTTCAGTTATAAGGCCAATTTATTCAAGGCAACTGCAGTAGTGATATTGGCAGGGATAACTTTATTCTGTTTTAGTATGAAGCCAAAATTAAGAAATATGCATACTGTTTCCTAATAAAGACATTTTCTTTTTGTGCAAATGAAATGTATGAACTACAAATTGATCAGTTCCTTCAGTTGGTAGTCAAACTCAATATGTTCAAGGTCTAGTTCATGAAATATTTGTACAAACAGACTGAAATAGTAGATCAACAAAGCTAGACATACAATACATGCAAACATAGGATTTTGCGAGAAGCATTGATCACCTCCATAAAGCGGGACATCGTGTTCTTGAATTCTGTTTTCATGGACGCCACATTCTCGTACAGCCAGAACAGATGCGTGTCGCTGTTCAGTGTCTGCAGTTTGTCACGGATCCTCACATACTCGAAGAACAGCAGTGCCGAACTGCCTGGAAAATTACGAATGAATATCTTTCTCATTATCGATATAGAAATACCCGAAAGCATTGAAGTCCGGGAAAATTGAAGTCTCGGGAAAACAGACTGTACAGACAACTTCAGCTCATTAAAACCCCTATTATACATTACAAATGAATCCCTTCTTCATTATTGATAGAAATATCGAGCAGCGACTGGTACTAACAGACCAAGGATATCACATTGTAAAATCATTATTCATCCCGAGATATAGGTAAAAAACAGTTAACCCTTCATGTTGGCATCAACTGGAAATGCACTAAAATGCGGTGCCAGCAGGGAAAGGGTTACAGCCATATCTGCTCTGTGCCAGTAGCGTATGTTTAAGCAGGCAGTGAGCCCTGCGTCCTAGAGGATGGCTGGTGTTTCTACATACCGTATTGAAAGCCTCTCCGAGCTGGGTTAGCCAGTGACAGGTCGTTGCATGGAGATCCTCCTATTAGCAGATCAATTGGAGCCATCTGCTTCAACTACAGGGGAAGCAAACCAATGAAAGACCGAACATGAAAATAATATGACAAAATGCCTTGAAAATTAGCTTTTTGTAGTTTACGAGATAATGTGAACTAAAATAAATAGAGATGCAATGAGTATGCATTTCTGCGACAACATTTCTGAATCAGAAGCAACTGTTTGGTTACATGATAAACATACCAGAAATCACACTGGTAACAAATTTATCGAAAATTGTAATAAATCTACACTTTTTAGAAAACAAATTTATTAATTATTCAGGCTGAATGTCTTTCTAACGTACATGCCAAGACAAGACAAGACAAGACAAGACAAGACATGACAAGACAAGACAAGACAAGACAAGACAAGCCTCCCGTTAGCTGCCCAAAAAATCAAAGGGGTTGAATACTCAAATTTCTTTATTATGTGTTCATTATTTAAATTATTTTTGGAGTAACTTCCTTTCAAACACAAGTTGTCCTTCAATAACTACTTCCTCGCTAAAAAAAACCCACATTATATACAGTAGACCTCGCATGTAACGTACTAATTGGGACGGGCTATTTTTGTTCGTTATATGCAAAGTCCATTATATGCATATACCGTAATTAACAGGACCACCCAGGACTTCAGATTCAGTACGCTATGGGCGAGTGTCCGGTTTATACGAGGCCATTATATGCTAGGTCGACTGTATATCATCAAGGAAATGTATTTACATCTAATTAAATAAAGGGTATATTTTTCGTTGACGTACCTGTTTGTATAGCAGCTTGGTGACATCACCAACCTGGGTAATAGCATTGCCATGGTTACATAGCGTAACGATAAGAGCATCTTTGTCAATCTCACTGGCGTAGTACTGGTCAACTTTCAACCCAAGATTGTTCAGTGTCAGTTTTCCTGCCAACATAATTGAGGAGTAATGTTCAATTAGGAGATAAATACATGGTATTTTCAAATTTGCGGCTGTTATTGAAATTTGAACCCGACCTATCATGGTGCTATGTACAATCGGTTAACCCCTCTGGTGTCACAAACAGCACAACTGTTATGTAGAGTATCTCAGCCTAGATTTCAGCGACAGGTTTGTGGATGACTAAAGCAAGGTTTCTGTATTGTCAGCAAGAAATAACATTAAAATTACACTCCACTGACCGCTGCCTATTCCATCGTAGAGGCTGAGGACTCTCAATGGTCTCTTGGTCTTGAAATAGCCAAGTGACGGCACCTGAAAAATTACCAGTATAAACATCTTATATTACACCCAGCTACATTCTCCCCCTCCACATGGTAACTTAAATACATCAACTCAGAATTTTGTTCAAATGTCATGTAAATCTTTAGTCTGAGTATGAAATCGTACTCAGAAAGTTTGGTAATCTCACCAATTTTCTCGTACATCAAATGTCCAAATATTAGAAAAAGCTTTCACTGGATTGCTCGATTGATTTAGTACTTTACATTGCAGCAGAAATATTCTACTCATAAGTGACAGCCTTCCACAATCACCTGAACTCTGTATCCTGAATCAAAGAACATGATGATGTTCTCTTGCCAGTTCAATCTTGGATATAACAAGCATGCTGATTGGCTGTCGGCTGGAGAACACAGGAAGCAGTGCCACCTCTTGGCAGAAATAACCTGGAAATGAGTGGGGATAAAACACGCATTTTCAGATAGTTGTTACAAGGAAAGATAAATGGAATAGGTAATAAATGTCTATGTTAATAGATTTTTCATTGTTGATTTTTATTCAATGCTTTTCATTGCTGTAGGAACATTTCACCCACATGTGAAATACGACATGTTAATAGAATATAATGTCAAGGTACAGACCTCATTTAACACTGTCTCGCCACCCAACTCTCCAACACATGGGCGGCAGTACACCCTGAAACATACGCACAGTACACCAAGCATTACACCCTGAAACATAGGCACAGTAAACCAAGCATTACACCCCGAAACATAGGGCCAGCAACCAATGCATTACACCCTAAAACCATTTCTGACACGTAGACCAAATAATTACATTTTCACAAGTCTGGAGATATGCTTTATGTAAGTGACTTAACAGTGGGAAACTTTCAATATTAATAATAGTATAAGAAACTTTTATAACAACCTTTTACATTCTGGTGCGTCGCAGACAAAGAGGTCCCCTCCGGAACCACATACAGCGCAGTAACTCTGAAACAGACATGATTCAGTCAGTATAATGCACCCGCGGTGACATTAAACTTCATATTTACTCACTCACTCAGTATAATGTTTGCACAAAAAAAAACACACAAAAAAAACCCAACAATTGTCACCCTTGGTCCGTCAATACCAGAGTTTTAAAGCAAAATAAATCAATAAAATATTTTTTTATTTAAATAAATAAATACCACTTTGTTGTTCAAATGTTTTCTGCAACCTTCGGTGCTGTGGATGTTGCAGGTTTTCTCATGCCATAATCTGACAAGCCATGATATATAAGTGAAATATTCTTGAAATCTGATCTAAATCCCAATTGAACGATAATTATAATAATAAATGATGGTCTGCATAACCTACAGGCTGCTGTTCCACAAATGAATCGTAAAGCTACGAGAGTCAGAACTGTTACGCTAACATGGAGCACACTGATGATTCTGTGGAACGAGGGTTAGTATAATTACTGGAGACAATAAAAAGAAGTCTATTTACGTACATGCAGACCATCATCTCCAATTGCAAACATGGTTTCTGTGACTTCATTCTGAAAATAAAAACCATACATTGGTCCGGCTCAGACAACAAATAAATTGACCCCTGAACAAATAAATCGGCGGAATTGTGGAAAATTGCCATGCCTGGGTCTTGCAGGTTTCCTGGAGGCTGCTCCTTTCTAGATGTCCTGTCTGTACTTTCTGTCCGACGCATGCACAGTTGATCATTGGTAACTGTGCATGCGTTGGACAGAAAGTATAGACAGAACAGCTAGAAAGGAGCAGCCCCTTGCTGTCATAAAACAAGCTGTAATTTGGATGAAATGTTCTTGAAAGTAACACTAAACCCAAACTCAAATATGCAATAAAGTAAACAAGTACCTGGCATTGCTGACAAAGGCCTCCTGTGAACAGAGGGTGCTGACAAACAACCTCTTGGTCAAGGTCTGAGCATCCGATGCAAACATCTGAAAAAGAGACACTCTGATGTCTCCGAAAACTTTCGAAATTGTTTTACAGAGAAGACATGGCACCATTGGATTCGAACCCATATTCTCAAATGTGTGATCCCCTGTTACTTAGATTATACTTTCATAAATCTAATAATCGCATGCATTATTTGGAATAATAAATACTAACCTTTAATATCCTTGATACCTTTTCTGACAGAATCAACAGCACTTTCTACAAGGAAAGATACAAAGCAATCAAGACAAATATTTAGATGTTTACATACTTATTGATGTTAAATAAATACAAATGTTACCGTATATCATACACACAATTATTTTTAAATTCTTGACATTCTTCCTGGAAAAGCACATGAATTACTGAAAGACCTACATGGCCATGGCACAGACAACACATCCTATCAATATTGCATCAGAAATGGAATTTTCGAAGACATTTACGGTATGCCATCAAATTTGATTATTTACCAGTATTTTCTTCCTTATGGTTGTTCCTGAAGTCAATCTTTGCAGCTTTGTTCCTGATGTCGGCTCCAATCTCGTGGAGATATGCCATCACCGATTCATGTATGGGATTGTCTATAAATATAATTAATGAAAATATTGCTTGCATCCTGATCATTTTAGTTTTAGGATACTTTGGACCGACTGTATGCAAAATTTGAGCTTTTTTTTGTTACGAATCAGCTCCACTAAATGAGATCGTCTGTAAATACAATCAGAAGCCATGCGTATACAACTGCTATGTTGCCAAGGCCCTGTGGTTATAAAACATTCTTTATATTGTATACGATTTTATGCTTCGTCAAATATGGGCAAAAGATTCTCACTGTGAAGTAAAACAATAAAAAGCAATAATTCACTCATTGACGATCTTATGCTCAACTTTGCATTGAATTTCCGCACAAAATGTGAGGAGCATAACATCCCTTAAAACGAGTTCAAGCTATTCCTGGAAAATATGCTAAATATTAATGTTGGGAAGAAAAACCAAAAAATAAATGTTTACCTTTGTTTGGCTCCATGTTGGTCTTTTCTACGGGTGTGTTGCCAGGGAAACCTGTCTCGGCCCACTGCAACAACTTGGCATCGCTGTCCAGACTAGCGCCTACATCACTACGACGACCACACTCCTGGAAATACATATAGCAGATTATAGATAACCCTCCCACTGCAGAATCAATATCAACCACAGCATTATAGGTAAAAAGGTTGAAACTTTATTCTGCTATGTTGCAGTGCTAAAACTAACTATGGATTGATATTTTCTAATTATGTATTAATGAAAACATATGAAAACATTTTAAAATGGTGTTTAAAACATATTCTCTTAAAGACATGGGTATCGTTTCTCGAAGCTCTCTTAGCCGCTAAGGGACCATAGCACTCTTTTAGCAATGTATTAGCTATCGGCAAA
>JAVCKZ010077475.1:0-13054 GCA_034780755.1 Lepetodrilus elevatus
GGAGTGTGTCTCTCTGGATAGACAATCCAATACACTCTCCGAGAGGTTGTTTAGTTCCTGGTTCCTGTCGAGGATCTATCTGGAGGTCTACGGTCTTACGATCGTACGAAATCTTAAGATTCGTATAGTAGGGCTATGAAAGAGTGTTACGCATGAACCTCTAGAAGGGTTTCTGATAATATATAGATTCCCAAATTTAACCTACCATTCGTAACAGATAACTGTGAATGGTATGCAGCATTTGTTAAGTGTAAAACTAGCTTCATGTTGTACGCGGTTATCTCCCCTAGGTGGCGAGTGGGACTACGTGGTTTTCAGCACGGTGAGATCCTTGCCTCAGTACAAGATAGAGACACACCCGACGCCTGGTTGGTGTAAACACAACATGGGATTCATCACGGACAAGAACCAGATCAACGTGGCACTCACCAGGGCGAGGAAAGGTCTAGTCATCATTGGTGTGTACTAGTAATCAACTTGTTGTCGTGGTGTGCTTGTATTTGTACAGGTAGATATGACACACATGTTCGACAGTGAACAATTTAACTGCAGTTCTATAGCTAGAATATTCCCCGTTTACTATTTTGTTTTGCTATCTAGTATGGACACTCGCTAGCTACAGAGGAAGGCAGTACCAGGCATCAACACAAGTACGCGGTAGATTACAATGCCCAGGATTAATCACTACGTGTGGCATTTATAAATACACGGGGCAGAACGCAATCCAGCTAGGAATAGATTCACTAATCATTATACGTCATGTCTCCATGCTTACTTTGGAAGGAAAACGATTTTTCACATGGTATTTATGAAATATGTCAGCCAACGCGTTCATCAACCAACGCCAGCTGGCCAGATGTTTTTAGAACGCTATGCAAAGCAGACAAAATGGCGATCGGTTGATGAACTCAATACGTTGTTCTATTTGAAGGTAACGCTAACCTCCTGCGTTGTGATGTGGTGTGGAAGAAGCTGATATCTCTCTACAAGGAGGACCGGTGCTACAAGACAGCCCAAGAATTCCCTCCACGTGTTCAGGCCCGCAGGAGACGTGGACCACTGCCCCTTGTTCCCGGAACTCCTGGGGTGCTGAAACGACGTATTTGACAACGGAAGATGCCGATCTACGCATGTGTATATTGTGTGGAACCCTGGGGTGATGCAAAGACGTGTTGGACAACGGAAGATGCCGATCTAGACGATGTCATTTGTCCGGAACCCACGGGTGCTAAAATGTATTCGACAACGGAAGATGCCGATCTAGACGATGTCATTTGTGTGACGTGTACCAAAGACATATTGACCAAGACTGCTGGTTATACCAGATTTAAAAGTCGGTGGACTCATTTATACATTTATTTTAACCTATATGACAATAAACCTGGAAATAATCCTAACATACTCGATTGTTACAATGACGGTTCAGTGGTGTATCGTTTTACCGTGTCCAGAATTTTACTTATCCAATGTCTTTCTCCGTATTTGTTGTAGTATATTCGATTTACATTTCATTTTAAACAGTTGCGTTTTTGTTCAATTTATTACATGTGGCAATCATTATCAGATAGCGATTTCTTGGAATAGTATTATTGTTATTGTTATTGTTATTGGTAGTGGCGGTGTTGATAGTAATATATTTATTTGTATTATTATTATTATTATTATTATTATTATTATTATTATTATTATTATACACATTGTTGCAAATATGGCGTCAATATCACTAACCTACGGGACTGACTCCTAGGTATACTATGGAACAAGGTGGAAGTCGCCCGTGGTGAGCCGTTTGGCGTCAATATATCCCTCAAGGGCGTACACTATAACATGTGTCTCTTCTTTTCTCGTAATACAGTAACACTGTCAGGAGTGCGTTACTAACATTGACCCGTGCGTTACTAACATTGACAGTGCGTTATTAACATTGACAGTGCGTTATTAACGGGGGCAAATGTAATAACGCATGAACGTGGTTGCTGTTTGTTTCAAACATTATTTCAAAATATTCAAAGTCTGTAAACACAAATTCGATTGCTGTGATTCTAACTCTAGAACTCTTGCGCTCTAGTCCATTAGGCCACCAGGCCGACGAAAGTTCAACCTAAAGATTTATAGATGATAAATACGTTAGGCATTGGAATGAATCGCTCGTAAAATCCCTTACAGATTGAAGTACATTCCTATACTAATTTGTATACTATAAATAGTATTTGTTTATTTGTATATTTTTGTCGTGATATATATGACAGTTAACACACGGCCCTCAGGCGTTACAAGCATGCAATGCACTCCGTTTCAGGAATTATTTCCTCCATTTCACGTAGGTGTTCAACGCCTGCTCTATATATGCCGAATACATGTTTTGAAAGAAATTATGTACATTTGGTCAATAGCAGAATCTGTGATAGTGGCATGTTGTATAAAATGTAAGTATAATTACTGTTTAGAATGTCCAAAATATATTGCTTCCAATTACGTAGAATTATTCACGAAATATCAAATACTAGTGCTGTTCCTAATTAAGAAACTATTCTAAATGCAAATCTCGCCTTATATAATGATTGTAATGTTCTTATTGTTAAAGTCGTTGACGAATGCATCATGTTAACTAATTATCCTTTGTTTGTGTATTATTGTATGCATTATATGTTTGTCATCTTTTGCACTGTATATATTCACTAGTTTCAAGTTTTATGTTTGTATATGTTAGTGTAATAATTTGCCATTTAATTATAATACTTTGTAGATCATTCCATTGTAATTCCAATGTATTTGACAAGTATAGTCCCAAGCCGGTTAAAAACATTAAATGCTATGTGAGATCCTATTATTTTTTTGTGGTCTTCATGATAGACTTCTAGTTGAAGTTTACAGCAATATATTCATTCCGAACATACAGTAATGGCAATTCCTGTGAAACAATTTGTGAAGCAATTTGACATTTGTTTTTTTCTTTGATTTCTACATTGCTGGGGAACTGAACTTTGCAATAAAGGTTGTTTTGTGATATCTGTTTGACTGAATGGGATTTTATTTGGTGGTATATATAACCTTCAGATGTCCATGCAATGCCACAAGGTGGGACCAACTTGCTACATCTTATATCATTATAAGTATTTCATATTAATATAGTGAAATCTTTCTATGTGTAGAATACTTTTATACAGTTAATAATAGTTTGCTTTTGACGCGGCAGACAATTTGGTTCGCCAGATTTGGTTAAACTGGCCCGCTAATACACTGTCCAGGCTACCTCACCCACCATCGACAACCAGAAAGATTTCACAATGTAGTGTATGACAAGAAAAGACAAGACAAGACAAGATTTATTTCAGAATTTCAGATTGGTAAATATTAAGGAAGATGGACAGAGATTTGTATTAACAGTTGTATGAATTTTAATTTGTAGTGTATGGTTCAATACGAAAACGTGGCATGGTCAATGTATTATTCTACAACTAATGATTACTGCATTATTTGATAAAGATGAGAAGTGTTGACGCGCTTCTTATACACGATGACGCCAACAAGAAAGACCGACGCCATTAAAGACGCAGCGCCCCTGTGAGTAGAATATTCTTTGAGGTCTTTACCACTTAGTCCAGTAATTTTGTTAATTTGTTTTGAGATTAGGAAACCTATATATTTGGGGAATCTTTAGGATTTACTAATACCACAAACTAATGTTTACAATGTTTTCGAAGTCGCCATGGCGGACATCTTGGATTTCCCAAATTTACCCAAATTTACCAAATTCTCAGCTTCTATGGCACCATAGATCATAATGTCCTTATACTATTTGATGGCATGCAGAGCACTGATATCTGTGGCTAAAAATACATTTTGAATGACAACGAATCTATACAAATGATCTACCATAAGTTATGTATAAGCAGAATAAAGATAGATTCCTTGTCCTTCAAAATGTATGTTTAGCCACAGAAAGCAGTGCCATGCGTGCCATAGAAACCAAGAAATTGGGGAAATTGGTGAGAATTTGTAAATTGAAGATGGCCGTCATGGCGACCTCGAACATTTTTTGGGGGTTCAGTGCATTCTAGTTTCCAAAAATATATAGGTTTCCTAATCTCAAAAAATATTAACAAACCTCTATTTTTTAACATAAGGAACTGGACTAACTGGCACATCGTCTGGTAAACCTTGAGAGAGAGAAAGAGAAAAAAACATATAAGTTCCTTTTTATGAAACTATTTACAAAGGACAACGTTAAATACTTTTGGACAAGAATTAATTACAAAATAAAATCTATCGTTCTTCGGGTTTTTTTTTCTCTCTTGTCTAAATGTGTATCAAGAAGTATCGTCTGTCTACAAATCCTACGCATTATTGAATGCAATTTATGGATTTCACATAAAATCGATGAGAATGATTATGGTACATATAGCACTCTCATTTACATTATAAATTATCGAAAACTTTAAAATTAAACCACATTGGCCTACTAAATGTTGGTGAACATGATTTACCATTGTTTTGTGAATATTCCAGAAGTTTTCCAATGTCAGGATCCTCTTCACCCACCAGTGAACGTCTCCCGGGATGTGCATGTTGACAACCCTGAGCACATTGCGAGGAATTGTCTGATGCTAAACACACAACAACGTCACAATTCAGAAACACTGCCGGTGAACCGTCCAGATACTTGAACGCTTCAAACACAATATGGGCCTTTGAAGTGTGCGGTGCTTGAAGGAACTGTACACTAGAGTCGGTGGCGCATCTGCAATGGTAAAATTACAATAGGCCTACGTAGAGATTCACTAATGAAGCCAAATTCAATTCATAATTTCATACTATGGCCTACTTCGGGCGGTTTCTCGAGGATCTAGAGCAATTACAATGCTAGAGTTCGCGCGAAGTCAGGAAAGCAATGCTAGAGTGACGTCATGAACGTCGTGCCCACGAAGCACGAAAGCTCTAGCAACAACTAAACATGCGCAATGACACTTCCGGGCTAAACTAGCGTAACCGCCCGAAAGTAAGCCTATATCAGCAGTGGTAACTGAACAACGTAGACAAAGCATTCATGAATGCATGAGTATCTAGAAAACGTAAAAGAAACGACTGTAAAATACTAAATTATTCACGACAAATGTACATGCATCATCTGAGAGGTATGTAATAAGGTAGCCTGCATACCCTTGGTGTACGAGGCTGTACACGTGGTACGATGTATTCTGGGTGGGGGTGGCATCGCAGCGCAGGGAGAATGGTGTGAGGTCACTTCCGTTTGAGAAAATTGACACCTGAGCATGGACATTGTCACCTGGGTCAACGAAGAATGGTTTCTCCCGAGCTGGTATGACGAGGTTCTTGTCGTGGAAGAGCTCCAGTCTGAAGGAAACGTAGAATGAGCTACACGGTGTAACTTGTATATAATGCTGATCACAGATCCAAAATTGTTTGTTTATTGGTATACCTTGAGTCGGAGTTGCCCCTGTTCTCAGTGATTGTACTGGAAAATTGAAGGAAGCAAGGGCAACTCATGCAATTGCTGTACATAGGCTGACGAGAAGGATTCCGCGAAGTACATATTCAATGATACAGTAATGTCCGCGAAGTAAACTTGAGTACACTGAATATCCACAAAACTAAAGAAGTATGGTAATCCGCGAAACAAACGGTGCCAATACAGCTTATGGGATTACAATTATGGCTAACTTGGCTTTGAGATTATGAAACCTTTCTCAGTCCGAGTTCATGTTCAACTCAAACATTTGGTGTTAACAGGTTCCAGTACCTGCCATAGGACATCGTAATATTAAATACCGATAGTTACGGGTGAGTGAGCATACAAACTGACAAATATATATGTATGTAACCATCAAACCTGGTATCAAAATGTCCACGTGATTCTGCAGAGAAAGTGAGAACACGTTTGTCCACCTTCAATGCGACTTCTATAGTCTCCGCCATTGGTACGATGCATTGGAACGGTACATCGATTTCCCGGACTCTGGAAATCACGCCATCCACGATAACCTCGCGAGACTTTACCGTATTTCCATAGACGATTTTGGTTCCAATTATCTGAAATACCACCAACTAAATTAACAAATACGTACAAGTGAGTGAGATCGTTTTACGTTTTGTTTTCATACAGGAAAATCAGATCTATCGCGGCGGGGCCTGTTTATTGTTGGAGGATAATCCACATCAAATTAATGTGTAGTTTATAGACCCACCAGTATCCAGGGGCCAATGATGATAAGGTACAGACACTGTAATAAAGCTTCCACGTATTATACTAACAGTGGTATAACTCAATCCACGTTAGTGGTAGTCCTTATTACGTTCATAAAGTTAGAAGAATTGGCGCGCAGTTATTAGTAAGGAATCCAGCTTTCTCTACATTTGAATTTGGTCTGCTCAAAGGGTCCCTAGAAAGGATTCAAACTCCAAGTAGGCCTGCGATATAGAGATGACAATCATCCTTATATTAATGATCACAATAGCTAATGAATTACATTATGATTCAAGGCTACTTTTGACTTTTGACGAGGTAAGTTTACTGCATTGTTTGTACCTTCGGTCGTAGCAAATAGGACGTTTTTCTATTTTTCAGATGGGACCTCAATTAATACTTCTGCCACTGGGGCCTGTTGCACGATGGTGTCCTAACTATTTAGGAGCACCTAACCCGAGTTATCACCTCCTAAAGTGTTTCACGACGACGTCACAAGTCATATTCCTTCTTAAATTGGCATCTAACTTAGGCTGTGTCCTAACTTTGGAACAGGGGCCTGAAAGTGAACATTTTGTTATTTTCTTTTTCTTTCTTTGTTTTTAAAAAAAAATTGTGTTCTGAAACTACCTTTGAAGTCGTTCCACATGTATCCAATGGTGACGTCACGATGATGTGTGTGGCGTTTTGAGTGGCGTGGCATGTGGGGTCATCCAATGTCACGTACTGCGCGCGCAACCCAGGAAAACGGCTTTTGTCGAATGTAATGGTCATGGTCTGTGATGAACACGTGACTGTCTCACCAGCAGCTGTAATTCGTGAAAACACGATACCATAATTCGTTGTAACACATATGTAATTCTCTGTCACAATATAATAATGTGCGACACTCGTAAGGATACTTATAGGCATGTTGGCTATATATAGTATATTATAATGGTCACTTAACAATAAACAGACCAGTATAACCATATAATGACAGTAATGTCCTTACCAACACAGGAATGGTTATCAGATGACAGCATCAATTCTACATCCGGGCACTCGCAGTGAAAGCCTCCGTGTTCGTTGATGCACACGTGACTACAGGCTCCATTGTGTGTCATACACTCGTCTACATCTATAACAACAACAAAGCTATGTAACACACCATAATCATGTCAATATTATATGCAATACGTGTTTTAGCAAACATGGACATGGTAGCACTCGTGACCTGACATTCAATTAACTAATATATTCAGTCCATTCATACCACGTTACCTTTGTCACAGAGAATGCGCGTGAAGGCTTGCGGACATGTGCACCGGAATTGGTCTGCCGTGACTCTGTGACAAGTTCCGCCATTCTTACACAGATTGGTCTTGCATGGGTTTTCTGAAATCGAGAAGAAATTGTTCTGACAATTTTACAAGGTTTACATGGTCTCGCTACCTATAAGGAAACGAACCATAACATTTACAATTAAATATTTCTTATGTAAACAGATGCATACCTGTTTCAGCATTGATAATTAAGAATGAAATATATTCAAAATATCAATATGTATTCTATGCAAACTTTATACCAATTATTGTCAACCAAAAATATACAAATATTTGTAAATGTATTTAAATTCGTAAAATTATGGTTAGAATTCTTTTTATGTAATCTCCACATTTATGTAAAACTACAAATGTTCATGGGCCTGAGGCCTACATATACGAAATAAACTATTTATATATGCGGGCATTTGATTCACATGGCATAACAGTAGAATACACTATGGTAAATACAGCCTATAACAATGTTAATCAACGTGGACATCTTATTGAAACCTAAAGGCATTATACTCAACATGACGTCATTGCAATATACTCACTTTCACAGAACACTGCCACTGTTTCATCCTTGCCACAGTTCTCGTCATACCAGGTCGCATGTCCACACTCAGACAGCAGGTGCTCGCTGCCCTGACAGACCAGGTCGTCGAGGATGTAGTTCATGTTGGCGGGGAGGTTGGCGAACCCGCTGGCGTTTTGGAACACGGGATTGACGGTGGGGTAGCCGAGTTGTCGACATACCACCCGTGCAGCCTCGATACCAAAGCCATCGTCACACACAAGGCCAGTCCTAATGGCAAAATGGTCATGATACAAAAACGTTAACTGCGTAAAAACTGTATAAATGTAAGGTTAAAAACTGTAAACGTATCGTTGGGACAGATCTCATTAGAAAATGTCAGTCAATCCATTTATGAAACGCGCATGCTTTTTACCATTCTGTTCTCAAATTATTTACTATTACATGAAGTTCAAACAAAAATACATCATGAATAATAAAAAGTACTCATACATGTATATATAGGCCTATGTCCAATGTTATTTGTATAGCAGTTATTGTGTCCATATTAATTTGGTCACGGCAGCCATTTTACAGGTAATTATCAAGTCTAGGTCGTTGCACGAAGAAACACATGTGTATGCTGTACGTTAAGGCATTCAAACATCAATAACGTGTAGTGTAGCATCCTCGAAAACACAGGCTATTATGACTACACTATAACTATATGTTATTATTTAGGAGATAAATATATGGTGTTTTGACATTTGCGGGATGTTATTGAAATTCGACATGGCAAATTTAATTTGAACCCGACCCGCTTGCTCGTGTTAATGTAATCATTATGGCCTGTGTTTTTGAAGATGGTACTGTAGGTGCCACTCACCTATTGCCGTGTGTAATCTGTACAAGACCCGTGTAGGGATTGGGTCCTAAGATCAGAGCAACCTCGTCATCCTGTATACCATATGGTAACAAGACAGTGAGTGAAACATAGCAACTTAACTGGAAACTTTGTCTCAGTAACGCTAGTCAAGAATGGAGTCCAAGAACAATTGATATTTTGGCAGTACATATATGTATAATACAGGCCTATGCCAAGGGTGGGCGCTAGGTACCGTTCTATCACAACATTACAAGAACATCCCTACCCCACCATACCCTATATTACAATATCATCCATCACAATATTAATCGAATGTGAAAATATCAAGAGCATATAACACACAACCGTCCATACTCAACAAAATTAATTAAGGGCCATTAACCTTTTTGGACATGTACAATTAACTTCATATTTTGTTTTTAACATCGTAGAGTTTGGAAGAAAAATGGCACCAGATTACTCAGGAAAAGTTCCGAAATTTGGTAGAGAGCGTAACCATACATTTTCTGCCGGTCCTTATATTAATATAGTTTGTTGAGTATACATCCCACCCTATTACACATCAGAAACCGTAATCCGTATTAGAACGGTATGATACTTTTAAGAACATTTTAAAAACAGTCTCTACAACAAAATCCCTATTAAATGAACATGATATAAAAATTATTGTTTTCCTGGAGGAATGTAAGCCTAAATCATGCTCTTATTCATGACAACAATGATATACATTACCAACACAACTCCTATAATCAGACAGAAGAGCACTTCTAATGTCAACAATGATGCATATACTCCACGCTGCATGTTGGCAGTAGGCCTACACGTACAATGTAAATGTGTATTGTGAGTTCGTGTGAATACCCCCGCCTGTCACTGCCTATATATGTAGACAGATATAGATAATACACATGGGTCAGAACATCAGATGTCCAGTGAACAGAATCCTGAAGGAATGACCGTAATAAATATGAACTGTTGGTCATTTGATCTTGGGAAAATACAATTGCATGTCTAAAATATGTTCTTCGTACTGTTTCACTTGAAAATAAGTAGCACTCAACGTAAATGATTCCACATTAAAAAAAATGGAAAATATAATCGAACTTATGAGTGTATCTAAATATTTAGCTTGAAACACATTTTATTCCAGAAGAAAATTATACTCATCCGATAGGTTACTATACTAATATAATACAATTGAAAAACGAAAAATTATAGAAATTGAGAAATAAGAAAAGATAAATTAGTTATTTTCCTGATCATAAGCAAAGACACATACACACGCGCGCACACGCACACACACACACACACACACACACACACACACACAAACAAACAAACAAACACACACACACACACACACACACACACACACACACACACGGTCCCCCTAGAAGTCTCTATACAAATATACAAATCCCCCCCAGTAACATCGTTGTACGCTGGTTGTCTATCCGATAAATATCAACATGGTCGATGCAGTTATGGTCTGATATATTCGGCCGTGGGCCAGATAGGTCCCTCGTGCACACCCCAACATCTCAAAAATACAAATTTGATGATAATTCGGCATAAATTAATGTATTTCTTTAGAATTAGTTCACAGTGTTGGGGCGACATGAGAGAAAGATCTACACCCGAATGATTTAAGCTTGGCATATAGGGCACAACTAACAATTCTTTATCTTCAGATCTAATATACGGATAGTTGGCAATAAGTACGTATGAAACGTGTGTGTGGGGGTGGGGGTTGGAGGTGGGGGGTTTTGATGGTTGAAATACAGCTTTATTAGGAGTTCTTTCGATCTCTCGCTGATCTCACGATCGACCCTCGTCTCGGGGCCGCAGGTATACAGTCCTTGGTTATTCGATATAGATAGCAGGCAGGACCTAAATATTATAAAGTACATTGATGTTGCCTCGTCAGTAGTTTCCGATGTAATGATACAATATAGAGTAAAGTAGTAAGAATGTATACTTGGGTCATGTGACAAACCCAAGCAGCAATTGATACCTATTAGCTGACAAGCCTGAGAATCGGCAGTCCCTTATACAGAGCCCAAAAAAACACTAAACCTAAAACAAATTTGAACAGAAATGGTTTTGTATTTATTTTATTCATTAAGATCTCTTAGCCTTATCAGTAGCTTACACTAAGTTACACTAGTAAAGTTTCCTCGATTTTGATTGGTCGAAATGTTTCCAAAATTGAAGGTTAATCGCGTTATCGTGATTAACCAGCTGGGAATTTCATTAAACACCGAATATACTTAGCTACTTACTATACTATTAGAAACACCATTATAAACTATGAGAAACTATGAGAACCTATTAGAAACCAAAACTACAAATACCAAAGAAAGAATAATTAATGACTGCTACATGCATGTAGGAGAGTTTTTTTGAAGGCTTTTAAAAGTGAGACAGAGAATGTTAAAATCAATCCTAGCTCCAGGTGTAATATGGTCATATTTGGAGGACAGGTAAGCAATGGGGATACATCTAAAAATACAAATCTGTTGTATTGGTTGCTAAGGTAAATATAAAGTTTGACCCAACGAGTAGGATAACATTGATATTAAAAGAACACGAGGTGGAGATTATATGTATCACCCAATAATGTAACTAAAGCAATATGCTTAAATGTAAGGTATAATAAATAGTGTACCTACAGTGCTTCGACTTTACTGAGCGAAAGTCTTCACATGCACCTGCTACACGACGATGTATAGATACAATACAATATTATATTTTTATTTCTATTTCTATCACACACACATAGGCCTACAACCACTGAACAGGTATTCAAGCAAGCAATATTGCAATTATAAATACAATAGCCTACTGTTCACATAATTAAATTGCAATGGTTAAAAATGAACATATATATCGGGTGGCCAAAAAACACGTCCCGAACTTTAAGGGTTAATATATTTGTAACAAACTATTATATTACTATGAAACTTCACACATGTGACAAATAGGTTTTAAGGTTTTAAGTCTCTATGTCGTATACCTTTTCTGCAGTCGGATAATTAAAATCAAAAGTCAAAATCTGCAATGGCAGAACAACTATATTCTTGCCTGATTGCCGTCGTCTCTACCCTGATGGAAAATGTTGTTTAATTTCCAACAACATGGTGCAGCTTCTCATACTAGTAGAACTATGCAAACCTAATTGGATCAGTTTGTAGAAGAGTTCATAAAAAAAAGACGAGTGTCCACCCCATTTAATAGTGATTGTAATACTGAAAGCAAACTTAAATATTAATTTTACTTTAACATAAGAATGTCATTCAATTCAATTATTTATTGCATGTAAGGTCACTGGCCCATATACCGTAATACATGTACATTTCAATGTATTTAAATAGCAAGACTGCAGGTAGACAGTACAAGTCATTATATAAGTAGTATAAGAATTAATTTACATGTGCAGACAAAATAGTATGTCTTAAAGATAATGCATAATGAATAAATACAAAGTTCTCAGGTTATGGTATATAGGACAGATCATAATAAAATTATACTCATCTTCAATTTGTTGTTTGTTACACACAATACAAAAACTCAGATTTCTAGCAATACCTGTATATCTGCCTTGCTCTACAGCAAGATGATCCATACCTTTCTAATTTGTGTTAATAATCTTCCATACAAAGCAAATAACGGGTCTGTGATGTACATTTCCGGTGTTAAGATGAATTTAAATAATGAATACAAATCATATCTACTACTAGTATATGTATTGTGGTTAACCACTCCTGCGTCAAAACATATTTAACACGTTGTTTGAATTCACAAATAAATGTTTCAACATTGCCTATTCATTGGAAAATACAAGCATATCCAAATCAAAAATTAAATAACAAATTCTTAATTGAAGTTGCCCACGTAAGTCGTTGAGCCCAATCTAGAACATACAACATGTCATATGCTTTACGTGATATTTAGGCAAAGCATTAGGATATACACCTCTGGAACCATTCCTACAATCGCTCAAAGTTAACTAGTCTCTGGCTGATGTGACCAGGCTCTGGTATTTGGTCGTGTCTTACTACTCAATCAATTTCAATTTCATTTATTCACTCAAACCACCCACGGTGGTACAAGAGCATGTTATTATACATGATACAATGTTT